>JAANSN010000181.1:55507-81061 GCA_036850665.1 Dicranocentrus wangi | reverse complement strand
AACTAGTTATTTCTAGTTTCATTCTACTGGTGACCACTTATCATAGATTAGGGTTTACTTTATGCATCAGTTATCAGCTTAAGGACGTGCGTCTATGCAGTAGGATTTTTTGGCTTGGTACTGCAATCAACCAGAGTCAGCGATGCAAAAAAGTAGTGCATTTGTGTGGTGATCATAATCATAAGAGATCCAAGCTACGGAATGAGGAACCATCTTCTATGGTTATTAGTTACAATCGTATATAAAATGGCCAGCAATGGTTTAGTGCAAAGCAATGAAAATCTGATAACCTAGTTGCTTTTGTCATTTAGGCAAAAGTTAAACTCTTGATCAAATCAGTGGCTTCGGCTTCACTGTATCTGCCTGCATCTGTATCTTCCAATACAATATACGACACGACATGGAGTGCCCGTCGTATACCCTAGTACCTCCACAGACAGCTCTTTATTTCGAGGGCACTGACTGATGTTACGTCAGAAATTCTAGAATCTAATGCACTACCACTGTTCAACTGTATTTTCATGAACAAAGTGTTAACTTCATTTACTCAAGTGCTCACAAGGTCCCTGCGCTTCGTACCGTCTTAACGCATGACAAGTGGAAACTTAACAAAGATGATGAAATATTACATCATGATATCATCAATTTGTTGCCTACAGCCTATATATCATCCACAACGATCCATGAAACATGCAGTACAACACGTCAATGTCATGAGGTCAGCACGTGGATCCGTAACGAAACAATGTCCATCAGTGTTAAATATCTGGTAATACCACATGCTTAAGGTGTGAATCCTCAGAGATATCATGTTTGATTGCACGTGTAAACTAGAAGGGAGTCCAATCATAGTTTACAATAGTCTTCTTAATAAATGTAATTTGCTGTGGGGATATGGTATAGAAAGCTTTGTTGACCTTTGACCCACTTCCGGTTGCGCAAGTATGCCCAGGTCCGAACTCAAGTAAAAATCCTTGCGGGAAGTTTCACGTTGAAAGTCCAAAGTTATGGAGATTTCGGACGGACAGACAACGGACATATAAACGCTAAAGTAGGCTTAGAGCTGGCATGATGTAGATAATCGTAAGTTTAAATAAGAAAGCATTCATGATTTTTCAGTTTCAGTACTCATTGCTGCAATGCAATAGAATGTTATCCTACAAATTCTGTATTTTGTTTAGTTTAGTTCAAGTTTAGCTAACCAAACTCAATTACATAATTGCAACTGTTCTCCCGTTTGTAACACATGTAATGGCAAAAACAAAAACAATAGTCATTCATAACCAATTACTAACCATGCTGCATCCTTAATCATCCAGAAAGTAGTTACACTACGTAATTGTCCCTTTTAATGATGCTCATGTGTTGCGGGTAATTAAAGTGTCTTGGACTGAACCCTGATTTATTTAGTCTGTTGCATTCCTGCAGCGTGAACTAACTTTTACATGGGGCATAAACGGGTGACTTAATTATTGGGGAAGTGCAATACGGGAAAGGTTACGACAGAAAAGTACAGTTCAATTTGACGGATAAATGAGATAAAGTTCCGAAGAGTTTCGAAAGTTATTCTGTATGCGACAATCTCGTAAATGTGAGTACACACCAAAAACTTGTCATGGCCAAGAGAACAATACATTTGGCATTTGAGCTAGATACACTTACTCCATTCATACCCAAAAAATAAGCTGCATGCAGTGCCCTGCGATAATCCTGAGCAAAATCAAAAGTCGGAAACTCGAGAACGCATTATTCGTGATAAAATATCTTTCGTTAAGCGAGATAAGCTGCCTTTTAAAATATTTGTTATTGTCTCTCATTTTCCAACTCTTATCTCACACTCAGTATTTTGAGCTCCTTGTGTCAGTAGTACATATAATATCTAAATAGTTTAATTTAATTGAATTTCCCTACCTGAAGGGCCAATTACTCAACTAAATTGCTTTCTTCTAATTTATTGAGGTCAGCGTAATTCCATGTCATGTTGTTTACTTTAACCAGGGGAAATTAAAAAATATGACTCCATCAAACTTTACAGTTTACAACTCAATCAACGTTACACAACCTGCTACTTCCTTGTTAACTGATTGACAAATTCTTTCCGCAGTGGCAATCATAACTTGGTTGCAACTTGTATTCTACATCTTATCTTGCGTCATGTTGCTTTTGTCGATGCTTTCAAAGAATTCACATCAGAAATCTGTCGATGGCCAATTATAAAGAAGCAAATAGCGTATCAATCAATGAAGTGAACGTGAAGGAGTCATTTCACTAACTCTCCATTTGTGCATGTAGTAAATCATACGAGGAAAAAGCAAAACAGCATAAAAATGAAAAGGAAGAAAGTTCTATCATCCGTGAAGAAAGTCAAGGTATGAGTTTCGTTCGGCATGTCTCCAGTTTAGGCATATTCATCCCCCGTTCTCCGTCGTATGTCCATTAAGTACGACAACCGTACTCAACTTTGGACAAAACAGTTCCAAAAGTTGATAGTACAGGAGAGCCACATATAGAGGAAAAAATGTAGACGGCAAGGCGAGTGGCGAGAAGGAGCAGAATGGGGAGTAAAAACTTTTTTCTCAATCCTTGATCGAATCTAATGTATAAAGAGATGGACTGCCTCAACAACTTTTTCTTCCACCCGATATTATTGCTAAACGTTCCACTTTCAAGTTACAATGGAAAATATCTCTGGGAAAGGATTTCCAACTCGGAAAAGGGGCAAACAAAGAGAAAAAATATCTTCAGCTAGAACACGGAGCCGAGGTGGTAGCAGCTGTGTATATTACCCAAGGAGAGTGCAGTAATAGTAATAGTCATAGGATAGATGGAAAAATTGCTGTGAACAAAGAATAATGGATGTACATCGAGCACATTTTGATATTCGACTGATGTGGTGGACCATTTCAACTAGGAGCCGTGGTGCATATATCCGCTTCTTTTCCATCCATTTTATATTCTCTGTCGTCTTCAACTTCAATTCCGTAATACACAGGTCTTTATCTATCTTCAAGTTTTTTTTTGTTCTTTTCTACGACTGGAATGTTTTCCTCTTTTCTCGCTCACGTAGATACGGACACTGTACTACCAGCTGTGTGTGCTACTAGCGACTACCTTATGAACTCTTTTCTTGGGTAGGATGACTCCGTTCCATGTACCTTTCGTATATTGAGAACTAGAATGCTGGAGTATGCTTAGACATCCCGAAAAGTCCTGATGAAAATGGTATAAAAGGATAAAACGTGAAAATCGTATGTTATTTGTGTACAAAAAATTTCTGACTTTCACAGCCCAAGAATAGTACATTGCACAGGAGGGAAAAGGCAAGGAAAGGAAGGAAAGGAGAAAAATGGAATTTCTCGCTTGTTTTCTTTAGGAGTATGCATGAAGTTGGAGTTAAGTAGGGAAAGTTAGTGTTGTGTTAGGGTTAAAGTAGGAATGGGAAGGCAGGAAAAAACGGGAAAGCACACGGCAAGATCTGGATTCAACCATTCCGAGCGACTCCGATGTGATTTCTCTGGTTTTATCTTGAGTTTCCCAAAAGTTCGCCCTTTCAGTAAGTCGGGTGTTCCAGCGTTGAAAGGACGGACGAGTGCTGGTCTACTTGTGCTAGTCTGCGTTGTGAAAACAAAGACTCATCATCCATTCTCCAGAAGAGAAGAGACAAGCTGACGGGCTTCACCAAAACAAAAAAAAACTTTTCACTACGAAGCTGATCGTGAAACTCTGTAGACTCGTGTTTGAAAGGTGTCGTGAAACGTGAATAGACTAGGTGCAAAAATAATTTAACGTTTTTCTCCGAATCCAAGTTGTTGGCTATGCTGCAATTCTATTTACAGGTTTACAAGTATAGTATTGAATTGAATGTTGGTAAGTAAGTACGTATTTAGGTAGGTATAAATTTGACTTTAGCCGAACTGACATTATAAAAAAAACTAATGGGAATTTTTAAACTAAAACAATTCAAAAAGTGTAAACTTATGATTAAGCAATAAACAATTGATACACACCATGTTAACAGTTTGGAGAATATTAGGATAGGTTTTGTCAAATAAAAATACGCCGGTGTGACAGACATTTGACTTGCTCCAAATAATAATAATAATACTACTTTTTTGTAGAAAATTATTTCTAACAGTCCGTGAATGTGCAAGTACTATCATAAGCAATGATTATATATTATCCACACAGTTTTAAGTAATTTGTTAAGGGGTGGTTTCTGCAATCACTTACCTTTTTGCATTACAAAATCAGGATTAAACCGTGTCCCCAAAAAGGAGGCGGAAAGGGATTTTTTATTATGCAAACTTTTCTCGTGTGATTACACAATTCCAAAAGGGAGTAGCTTTTAGTCTACTTTGTGTAATTAATATTTTCCCAGCGTGAATTAACGGCGAGAGTTATACCAACAGAAAGACTGCTGCTACTGCCACCCACAAGCAAATTGCTCCCGGTTGTTGTCATCGTCATTTCTGTTTCGGAGGTTGGACTCGTTTAACTAGAATAGGTACTCCATGTGGACTCGGACCGTTTTCTAAAAAAAAAACTTTTTTCATTTGCTATATGTAATAATCTTTAAATTATACCTATAAACCTCTCTACCTCCGTGCTGGTTTTGAGTGAAAAAGATAACGTCCGTGGGGTTGGACCGACGACGACTTGCGAGATATTGTCCCAAGACAAAACAACTCCAGTAAATACACAGAAACAAGGTAAATTAAAATTATTACTTCAGTACTCACTGTATTTCTTACTTGCACGGTAATTGATTAAAAACTACTTGCTCAGTTGGTTATTACGCTTGTCTTATTTATTGAATCTAGCCAGACTAAATGGAAAACACAAAATAAAGTATTTCACCAGCTATTGGGCATTGCTTGAATTAGATTTTCGATTAAAATGCATGCATGAAAAAAGTAGGCCTAGTTTTATACTGAAAAGCAGAAAGTCTTGCCATTTCTACATTAGGAAACAAGTTTTTTCTGTGTGTGTGGGCGTACAATGATATTTGCGGAAAGGCAGAAGCATGCTAACACAGATTGGAAACTTTTGTTGTCACACTGCACGGCAGATTGTCGCCTGGCTAGATACCCATAAGTAGGAAGCCGGTTTTCCTACTTGAAAGATGCAGCATGCATCCTCTGTGTTTGACGTGGTCAAAAAATGGTGAAAGTTGGCACACCCCTTTACTCCGGATGGTGTTGGCAAACAGACAGATACACATATAATGTAAAGTTGCCCATTTGTTTTCCCGGGTTGATATATGTATATCTATATGTTCTGTCATTTGATAAATTCAGCTTGTCAGTTTTCATACCGGGCTGAAGAATAAAAAACAATTTTTCTACATTTTATCCAGAGAAAAAACATATTCCCTGTTTGGTTCACTGCTGGGTATTTCATTACATTGTCCCAAATATAGAGTAACTGTTTATCAATGGACGTGTCTTGTTTCATTTAAAAATGCACTATTGAATGTGGCAAGGAATACTGTTGCTCTTTTGGCTTTGACTATGCTCTCCAGAAATCTATGCATCCCCCCTCTGTGTGGCCTTTATTCTTGTAAGTTCTCCTGCCAAGAAACATTTAAATAAAAAAAGACATGCTTAAAGTGAAAATCTTGGGTACAGCACTAGTACCAAAAGGGGCGAAAGAAAGTATACTTTATCCGTATATTATTACCTAGTTTTCCAAAATTGCGTACTGATCTGAAATGAACCAAATAAACTCTTTTGTCCTTACGAACATACACAACTTCTACGAAATGCTCCGTTTAATTTTTTTACATCGAAATTAATCACTTGTTTTCAAAAGTTTGACTGATAAGCAAACAACACGTACTTCAAAATTATGCTTGATTCCCCAATTTGTTAACTATATTAAACATTTTTACAAAGTACCCCCATATTGTGATTATAATTTTGATACGTCCCTAGTCTCTTGAACTACAACTAGTTGATATATTGCCAAATTAGGGCTAAGCATACCAGAGATACAACTACGCGTACACCAGCGAAATCACAAGACAGTAAAATATCGTTACTGGTCCGCAACTTTAATAACGCTTATGGAATGATACTCTATCACGGTTTTATATGTGTATGCTATGTAGGCCTTTAGGCTAGTCAGTGACAAGCACAATATTAAGGGAAAGTGGAATAACAACAGTAGCCGCTTGCTTTTAGACAGGCTTTCTCCCCACAGCCGTTTTTTCAAGAAACAATAAGTCTGGATGAAGTTCATAGCACTTTTGCTCCATAAAAATAAACCAAAAACCACGGCGCTCATGTCGATGCTAACATTCTTGGTTGGAGAGGGGAAGCAGAAAAAACCTAACAAAAAACCCATCGTTATCATCATCATAAAGATCATTGCATTATATTATGCTGAATATATAGGGAAACGTAAGGAATGTATATGCTGTTAGTTCGCGATGCTGTTTTCATCTTCATACTCTTATCTCATAACATCGTCATTCCCTTCATCAATTTTTAGGTTCTCTAAACTGCGAACTATACAAGCCACAAGTCAGAATACGTGTTTCTTTTAGAATGCACATAAATATCACTCAATTTTTTCTCTAGGTCAAGGAACAAATAAGGGAAAATACAATGTTGCTCCTAACTTTCTAGTATTTTCTACAATTTTCCGTTACTGAAAGTTACGACCATCTCCCGCTATTGTATCTCCTTTCAAGTTATTATGAAGTGAAACAATACTACAATACTAATGACTTTACAAGAAAAATAGCATATACTTCAGTTTTTGGTTGTTGTATATTTCGTTTATTCCCTGGTCATGTCTCCAATTGCATTAGTTTTGTTTCCTGTGTCCCATTTTGGTCCGCTCTGGTTTTCATTTTCCAAAAGACCACATGCAATTAGTTAATAATAAACTGATAAACAACATGAACATCATGAAACAACTAGAACTAACAAATATTAACTTTGCTTTTAAGCTATGTCTGCCACTGAGGATATACCTCAGTGTACTTTTACAACGGTATTCACAGACAGACAAACAACCATACTCATTTTCATTAAGCGTCCGTTCAACCACTTCCTTGACAAATAACAATAATGATTATGGGCAAAGAGAATCCTTCCCTTTCCAGTTGACATTTAGTGAAACCTGAGAAAATACTTGAAATTAACTGGAGCTCTCTCCGGGCTTCACTTCCCCCCACTGGAGAATAGCAGCAAAAATATTAAGGAAGAGGAATGGCTCTATTAGACATGTTGTTTAATTTAGGTGGCTTTTACAGGTACATCAACGACACGATGTCCTTTTTCCTCTTTTGTCCACGGGAAATTTGAGATACGACGGTTAGTGAACTAATAAGAAAGAAAACAAGGGAACCCACACTCACCACACTTTGTGAACAGTCAGACAGAAACTGGAGAAAATGACATCCTCCTCTCTCTTTCCTCACTTTAAATGCATGAAAGAGGTAATTTCTGGTCACATGACTTAGCATAGGGGTGGATGATAAGTGGCATAAAAGGTATTTTGCTGTTTTTTTTACTTCGTAAGGAAACCAAAGCACGAATATTTTTTCTCTATTCCCATGCCCTCCCAAAAAGTCTACAAAAGGTACAATGAGGATGACGTTGATGTTGATGATTCAAAGCTTGGGCAAGTCTCAACCTCACGTTTGTACTCACACCACCACACCGTATAATCTAGTACGGCCAGAGTGCATACAGAAAAGTTTCCCTCCTTTATGTGGATGTGGATATAAATATATATGTGCCCTATGTCATACTCAAGATAACCGTAATACTCGTATATGACATCATGTGGGTATTATTCGCAGAGTGAGCTAACTCCATTTGCAAATTAGACCCTAAGGATTAATACCACTTTCCCCGCAAAGCTAATACTACGAAAAAGAGAGGTTGACTTGGACTTGACTTCGAAGGAGAGCGTACTCTAAGCTTTGTTTTGAGCTTTTGAGACGAGAGAAAAAACCCTGGGAGCTCTGGCTATTCGTGTAAGCCTTGCATTATGATGAAGCGAGTGAGCAAGAAAAAAACAAGTTTTCTCCAAAGGCTTCTGTCCCATCTTACTCTCCTCCTTATCCTTGTTTTTTTACTTCGTCTACATAAAAACCCGTTCCATTTGCTACGTTCTCTGAATGGATAAAAATCTTTCACTTTATTATTATGAGATGGTGGGGACAAGGAAAAAATCTACAAATAAAGTGGAGGATGATAATAATAGTAATAATAGTGTTGTGGATGTGGGAGATGTGATGTGATGATGGTTGAATAGTGAAATGTGTGTGGAAAGCGGTGGAGTGACGTGTTGAAAGTACGTCTTAGCAGTATGCAATTCCCAGTGAATGGGATGGTAGTTGGTTGGTTGGTTGGTTGTGCGTATGAAAATGGTTGTAGTGGAATGCATGTGCTTCCCCACATTGGCTTCTCATAAATATCATCGTTTTATTGGCGTTGTAGAAAACGCCTCGGATTTTAGATTTTGTGTTGATAGTTGATACTGCCAACCTTTTTTTGCACCGCGGTGCAACCACCATTTCCCAATGCATTTAAAAAATGTCCGTATGTGCACAGCTTGTCTAGTTATGTTTTGTGATTTTATTTTATTGCCTCGCAGTTTAAATGACAATAAAATAGCAGAGTAATAACAATTTGGTCAGTCCCAATAAAGGATATGGAGGATTATATTGGGAAGAGGGAGAGAATCATCTTTCCAGTTGGATATGTTTATGCACGTGAAATGGAAAATTTCCATGTTCTGGGAAAAGAGGATTTTCAGACGAAACAAAAGTATCACAGTAAAAAGTTTCACTACTGCAGTGGATATGTTAGTATGGGTTTTAATGATCATCATACTTTGCCATGCATGATGCAGTTTTTATATGAAAATGGATTTGTAGCCGTATGGTCCAATGAGAAAAGAGTTCTTGTTTTTGTCATGATGGCTGGCAAATATTTTCAGCATCAGACATGCTTGTCTTTCCGTTTTAGGTCTGAGAGTTTGGGCACGGGCTATATTATGTATACAGTCTAATCAGTCGATATAAACCCTGTTTGCCTTTATAAAGTTGAAATTAAAGAGGAACCCCAAACTGCAAAGTTTTCATTCCTGCGTTTGTGTTTGTGGCCTTTGGGCTCCGTAATCCAATATGCGAATCCTACACACTGTCTAGCGGTTTGGTGGAAATAGAAAGCCCAGCCGTTTGTTTTTGTTAGCATCCGTGAAAACTACGGCTTCTTTCCTATTAATTTATGTATCTGAAGTAGAGCTCAGTTCCCCCAGCGTGCCTCCTCAAAAGCCATTTTTGTATACCTAAGTTAATAAGAATGTATACATTTAGTAATTCTCGGCTCCAACCTGACAAACGTGAAAGCTAAAAGTAGGGATATGCCCATGAAACCATGCTCTTCTAAACATTCAACTTTCTCTGTGGGATTTTTTCCCCTTTGGAAAGTGGTGAAAACGTTTATAAGAGAGAACCACACCGAGGCCATTTTTCCTCCCCGAAATAACTTGAAAAATCCATATAAAATTATTAACCATCACAATTCCACATTCAATTTAATATGATGATATAGAAAAGGGGGAAACGGAAGGAAAGAGATAACTAACCACAAAGAATAAACGAGGAGTAAAGAGAAGTAGAGCACAGAGTGTGTGTGCTCTTAGTGATTTGAGATTTTCAACTATCTTTCACGCTAGCTTCTGCCACACTAAAGCTACTACTACACTTTCTGCATTTCAAGAGTGTAGCTTTTGGCTGACATAAAAAAACTCCAAAGCTTCCATTGCATACTTTCGCCCTTCTAAAGGCCTTTAGAGATCTCGAGGTTTGCCTGCCCAAGACCGACGGTCGATAGTGATTTATGAGCCAAGTTATAATACGAGAATCCACACTATTATTATTAGTATTACTTTCGTATACGGACGTAGTACACCCCTTTTTCTATAGCTATTACCCTCCAAGTTTAATACCGTCACCACCGCATCACACCGCTACATGCTCTACTGCGTTGCTTACTTCTGCTCCTGACGCCACAAAGTTTTTCAAGAAAATTGTTGGAAAAGTGTGGCATTACGGAGGCACTAGTGGTAGGAAGAAAGGGAGTAACAGTTGTGGAAGTGAAACCAGAAACTATCTATGAACGAGGTACCTTCACTTCACCAGCACCATGTTTTAACTTTTTTCACTCATATCTAATATATTTTCGGTGAGTCAACTCACTGCTAGGATGGATTATACAAACATGAAAAGAAGATATGCAATCTCATATATTCTCTCTGGGTTTTCCTTCATGTTGGTGGACGAACCGTCCAAGAAACCGAACGACCTTTCCATTCCAAAAGCGTTACTTCTTACCTAGACATTACTCTTTCTGACATTATATTCCACTAAGTTACCGTCTATGTCAGCCGGTTGGCACAAAAAAAAAACTTGCAACTTTCTGGTGTTTGTTACATTTTTATATCACACACACATCCCGTGGACGTAGAGTGCATTTGATGTTATCTTTGTGGAGGGTAGAGGCAAACAACGAGGGGAAAGTTGGAAAGATTACCTTCTCCTGCAATATAGCCCGTTAGAACATTCTTATGCGCACGGAATGATCAAAAAATGGTTGGAGTCCTATTTAAGAGTACCGTTCCAGTAGTTAGCTCAAGTTATTACTCTACAGTGTTATAACCGACCGGCGGGAGCTGTCGAAATAATAAAGGGTGATGTGATGCTATATATGAGAATATGCGTTTCGTCGACCGAAAAAAGGATGAGGCGAAAAGAAAGGTGGTGGTTAGCTTTTCCTCTAGTATTTTTCACCATCATTATTATTATCTAGTGGAAATGAGTGTGTATAGAGAAGGTGTGCATTTTTACGTAGTTAGACACCTTAAAGCCAAGAAATCATCTAGCTCACCTTTTCCTCGTCGTCGTGGTATGGTTCAGAGTGGAAGTACAAGTGGGAGAAGAAAAAAAGCTGAAAGGAAATGGTGCACAGTGTGGTAGGCTGGTAGTGATGATATTTTGCAAGGGGAAATTCAATGGGGCCGTTCTCAAAGTGCTGCGCCAAGTACAGCTTACTCCGTAGCAGAGGCAAACTATATCCATTATATTCATTTGGAACTAGGAATAGGTGACTTGCTGATAGAACCTACAATGATAAGTATAAAAGGGAGGCTTGAAGTAAAACGGGGTTGTGGAAAATAGGTGGATTAGGCTCCATATTTCATCGGAGGAATGAAAGAGTGTGACAAGGAGAGGAGGAATAATTCGTGCCACCAGAAGAAAAAAAAGCAACTGATCCGATAATAATACTAGTCATAAGGAGTAGAATATAATGGTTGTTTCACACTATATTGTATCCCTGATGTGAATCATCTTTCTTTGTGAAGGAATTCCTTTGTCACCTCAAAATCGCCACGGAGCCATTGTCGGGTGGCGAGGGAGGGCTGTGTTTGGGGAGGAAGGAAAGATTAAATGTGGGATGGGAAGAAATGTGTAGTGAGAATGGTACTTTGTCGTGTTTTTTTGGTGTTTAAATATAAACCTACAGCTTCGCGTGCGTAGTCGTATGTTAAACGGAGTCGGGCTTTTCGCTATAATTAAACCTTGATATGGAACACTTGCATGGGAACTGGGAACGTAGTTGTCTGAATAAACTTCGATGGGAATAGAGTTTATGCATTTGAGTGCTGCTAATGTGTACAAAAGTAAAAAGTTCTTACTTAAAAGTAACGTGAAATGATCATCGAATCTATACTCAACTTTCGTTTTATGACCTGCACTTACACAATAAAAAGACAACATTTTACACTTTACAATTAACAGATAAAGACAGTAGAAAAGTAGCTCCTAATAAAGGGTTGTTGGAAACACTCGTAAATTTTCCATTCATTATTTGCAAGCTTTTTACAAAGAGAACGCATGTAAATTATATTTGCACTGTAAAACTTTGTGACAGTGGCAGAAATTACCTTTTGTGGTTTCTAATAACACAAGCAAGTACACACTTTGAAATGTGGAATCTACGTGCTTCCAGTCAGGTTTTTGTTTTTCCTTCGAGTGATGTGGGTGTTGAGTTTATATGAACAAACACACAGCACCGCACCCGGAATGAATGGAATACTTTCTAGTTGCAAAATTATGAATAAATGACTTTAGGCTAGCTGTTGTGGTTAAAGCCTTTCATTAGTGGTTCTATTGTTGCAAATTGCATTTTCCCGTACCGTACATCTTCTCACGTCCCGGTGTGTGCTTAAATTCCCCAATTATAAAACAGTCAGTTCTACATTATGTTCCTATCAGTTAGCCTTACCTTATTTCTCGTTTTTCCAACTGTAAATCCCCTTGTTCCAAGGACAGGGGCATTGCATCACATTTTCAAAATTATGTCGTATATCCCTCTCATTAATCTTTATTCCAATTTTACTTTCTCCCAATTGCATGTTGGAAAGGTGTACCTCACTGGGGAGTTACAATTTGTAAATTCCGTTACCTTTATGAGCCAGGCCAGTAGTGAAATCATGAAATTGTTTATGAAGATTGAACTCTAATTCTAGTTATGAGTTGTGAATTGAGGTTGCTATTTTTCATTACTCCATTTCATGTCTGTTACCCAATGCATTGTTTCAAACATGTATGCTGTTTAATTTGAGTTGCGGTTTCTGGTGGGTATGTATTGTATAATGGAGAGATACTTTAAAGTAAATTATGAAAAACACCTGCCTACTCTGAAGTCAGATACAGTTCAACAATACTGATATATTTCTAACTTGTCATCAGCAACACCTTTGTATGCATATGCTGGAGAAATATAGTATAGCTAACAATAACAGAGTAATGTCGAATTGTACCTGACTTTAACATTAAGTACTAATTATAAATTTTACTACAGCTACAATTACAACAGGATATTTTCCTGTCAAGCACAAAACTGCAATCACTTTGGGCAGCAGTAAAAATTGCTTCTGTCATCTGGTAGTCAGTCATAACTGGTGCACAGTTTGCACTGCAAATACCGAACAATATGCAATATAATATTTTATACGTAAATATGGTAGCATGTTAGCTACGCTTAAATCCATAATTGCTGCGTTTCATTTCGTTCGTTGTTTTCTGGCTCAGATAGTGTGCACGCAAGCGAGGGGAACCATGTTGCATATAATGCACTCACAAATTGCTTATTTCACTCGTACATGTAATATATTCTGGTAACTGCCTTTTACCCATTAAGCCATCAGGATACACACCTGGAGGTAATCAAAACCACTAAACGGTTGAACATGCACTTAAAACATTAATCCTGCCCAGGTAGCAGTCTTACAAGAAGTGGGGCTTGAGAACATCAATTTCTCAGCAGGCATATGTTATTAATTTTCATTCCTGGTGCCGTCTAAAATAGTCTAATAGTCTAATAGTTTGGTGAATCAAAAACTAAAGAAATGCCATAAAACCGTACAAATTGCATTTAAATAGCTTTTGGGGAGCTATTTTCGTATTAATTTAATTTTGGATTTAAAAAAATTATAAAATAGCTTTCACCGAGAATTTATGGCACCGTATTTATGACGCAAATAATGTAAGGAGAAAAGGTAAAAGAATTGACGACATACATTTTCGTGTAAAAGGACAAAATATGTAATGAGTATGTAATACTCAATACAAAATATAAAATGTATGTAAGGCGAAGACCACTATGAGTAAACCAGAGACTATGGTTGGACATGCCATTTTCAGCACACATACGCAAATACACAATACGTACACCATTCGTATTGAAGTCTTAGATATGTAGCTAATAACCGAGATTTGATTTGTGAAAAAGAACATTTTTCCATTTGTTTAGAATATCGTATACATTAATAAACATTGAGAACTTTGAGAAAACGACGATTACCACTAAGGTAAATTGGAAATTCCGAAATTCGTCGTAATACACAACCTTGGATAGCTCAAGAACGGTCCGGAATAACATGGTTCGAAAACTAGAACATTTTTTTAAAGAGCAACGCAATTGGTTCTCTACAATGCAATGATCGGCAGCATAAGGAATATGAATAGAAATGGGTGTGTATAGATATTCATGTGCAATAAATCAGCAAGATATTATAAGGCGCGCTCCATGCAAAGACCTTTTTCAAGTAATGGCAAGAAGCTATTTCACTAAAAGAAGGCGTACTATTTCTTAGAGAGAGAGAGAGAGCTGTCTATACGATTCCCATTTTTACCTTTCAACGTCCTCCTTGTATAACGCAGAGGAAACCCTGTTCCACCACGGATTCTAATATGATAGAAAAAAATCTTCATTTTCACAACTATGCACCATACAATTTCCCATTTGCCATGCATCATAAAAGTCTATGAAATATGGACACACGTAGGCTCCTCAGGTCTGCAGGATAGACGACAACGGAGATGGGGATGCAGTGCAGTGCAATAAAAAAGACAGGAAACAGAACCGAGAAGAGCTGTACCAGGTCTGGATATAGATTTTTGGATATAGGAGGTTTGTAAAATTCTGTGAAAATTGCCA
This sequence comes from Dicranocentrus wangi, assembly GCA_036850665.1. Classification (NCBI taxonomy): domain Eukaryota; kingdom Metazoa; phylum Arthropoda; class Collembola; order Entomobryomorpha; family Entomobryidae; genus Dicranocentrus; species Dicranocentrus wangi. The sequence continues at coordinate 66,536 of JAANSN010000181.1, read as the reverse complement.
TATAATATAAAATATCACTGGGACATATGCCTTAACAGAGAGAAATATGTGCATGCCTTTTTGTTGGTCACATCCAATAATGTATCCAACAACATCCTTCCTTTATAGGGGATTGCATTTATGGGGCAGGGTCTAATATGGGCATACCTAGAGAACGTAATGGAACGCCTAAAAAGTATATGACCAATTCGAAGGTTTACGTTTTTTATATGCATGTATACAGGTATATTATAGTGCAGTGCAATTTTACTCACAATCAGATCGAAATATTATACTCGCATACATACATACATAGATATATCTAAAAGTCGTGCTTAGAATCTTATTTGGGGAAAGTTGGAAATTGGCAATCTTTCCTTGTAGACGACATACCGAATGGGTCGTCATGCTAGGCCTGTATAAAAGAAAGGAGAAAAGCTTCAATTTTTTATTCACACTGTTGTACCCCGGCTTTCCTTCCGAGATGAGGATGCGATACAAGTTAAGTGAATAGTGGCACCTATATCAAATCTCCCGGATGATGGTAGCAAGCGCATTATACTTACTTCTTTTTTGAAATAGATCACATTTCTTGTTTTTGGTATAGCTTTTCGGAACTCCAGAAAATTGTATGCATTAAGGACTTTGATAGATATGGATTTACAGTCGGGTTTGCAAGCCTAAAAATGTATTATTCCCGTCATAAATATCAGTAAGTAACGAACATTCAAAGTTGTCAACAATGCTGAAAGCTCGAGCAAGAAAAATTATATATATTTTTTGAAAGGATACTCTCCTTTAACCACTTTTAGCCTTTCAATATCAGAGCCGAACCGGCAGAGAAAATTGCAGTTTTGAGAATTCCATCAGAAAGGCAAATATAAAAGGTGCATCTGTCATAAAACGATTTCTTTATTTGTGCCTAGCATTTCCCAGTCACTTCCCATTTTATATTGATGCTTTTAACGACGGCAAGAGTGGAAAACTAGGAAATACAATGTTATGTATATCTTTTACGTCTTGTCTCAGACAAAAAAATACTGAACGAAAAAAGTGACGGGGAAATTGTTCTCAAACCTCGAGCAAATATTGGACTGTTGCGACAACGCCTTTTGAGAATTGCAAGGGTCTTTAAGTAGTACTCAAGTGTGTGTTTATATGTAGGTTGAGAGAAATTGGAAAAAAGAGTCTGTCAGCTACTTTCACGTTGCTACCATAAAAGAGCAATAAGGCGTCAACTGAATGCATCACACGAGGTGTATATATATGCTTCCATGTTTTAGTAAAAAAAGAATTCCAGCTCTTCAGCAACCACACTTCAGTTGAGATATGTATCCCGGCTGCATACAAACATGCACTTTTGTATTGCTCGGAATGCAAAACGGTAAAAGTACAACCTTTGAAGTAAAATCCTTTGTACCTATAAAAAGAATAAAAGGATTTTCCGTGTTATGTTGGAGGAAGTGAGAGAGAGAGAGAGAGAGAGAGAGAAAAGGAATGAAGGTTTAAGAGCCAAAGAGCATATGCTTAGCCACACTCTTATTGAATGGAGAAAAGGTTAGCCTGTGAAAGAATTGAGGGGAAAAAGCGTTAACCAGGAAAATAATAACTGAGAAAGGAGGCATGCACGGGGATGCTTAGTACGTGAGCACACAACTTTACGTTGAGAAGAGGAAACAAAAAATATAGTGCAAAATTATATTCTACTCATACCCATAAAAAAGTGGAGCAATATGAAATAAACAAAAAAAATGGAATGGGGAAAGCACGCACGGCAATGCAAGCCTGGTGAGTTACTCGGGAAAATAGAGAAAACAAGAAGGGCTGTCAAACTCAAATGCGTTCTGGGTGTGCGAGTGTGTCAATGCTATTTCTGTACCAGGGAAAAGAGTTACAGTAAACAACAACAGCTAAACAGCTTGCCTTGCCACAACTTTTTCGGAGGAATGTTTGCTGTGCTAAGTGCTGTAGCACGATGTTAGGGCTATAAGTAAGTATAATATAGTGTATGTTTGAATGTAGAAAAAGGGATGTAAGAAACAGAATGTGGATTAGACTTATCTAGGTTTCCCACTGACAGGAAAGCAAATAGTGTAAATGTTAAAAATACGAAGGGAAGGATTTTCGGATGATAATAGAAAACTTCTTTTAGCGATGTACCTATGCCACTTATCCCAGTAAGCACAATTATGCAATTTGAAATTTTACATTTCGTACATTCAACACAAAAACTTGTCGAAACAATATCTACTCTAATGAAAGACTGGGTGTGTGTCAGTGCGTTCGTTCGTACCAACCAAGCCATCTTTCTTTAAACACCACCTACAATGAATACAATGCAAATGCTGGAATGAAAAGACGATTGATTATGCTCTCACATGATCATTCTTTAGCGGTCATCCATCCGATACACCAACGCACACCACATCTCTTAATTAGTGCCGTGTGCAAATTCCTGACCCGTATTTAGCTGTATCGTAATATACATTCTTCTTCTATTTAACTTGTGCAATTAATAGAGATAATTCAATTAAGGTATATTTTAAATTGACATTTTGACTGTTTATGCTTCACCGCACAAGCGTTAAAAGAGCTCTCTGCATACCTATTTAAACCCTGTCCACTGGCAATGAGAACACTGGGCTCTGCATTTTATAAGGAAAGTCATAAAGTGCAATCATCAAGCAACTTCAACTCCTTATGAGGACTAAAAGCTACAGTATTATGGAACTGGTGATTATGTGCGTTTCAAGAATGAGCGAATAGTTGATGTGAAAGGAAGTATCGGCTGTAGTTAGCACTGAAAGACGAAAGTTTCAGGAAGATGTGTCCAATAGGGTATCCAAGGCAGGCAGACCTGCTAATGATACGTTTTATATACAAATTTTACAGCCCATGCAGCCAAGATCGTGTGATAGTTGTCTTTTCATTTCTAAGGATTCTGTGCAGTGATATATGATGAATGGTGGAAGAATAGGGGTTGGCGGAGCATAATTAATTTGGGATTTTAGACTTGAACAGTTTTTGAGCAAAATATTAAATTTTTGGTGGAGACATAAGTATATGCATGTGGAAAAGGAATACACGGAGAGAAAAATTCGAGCAAATTTTTCCTTTTATAAATAGGGAGATGGAGGACTTTCTCTCTGGAATCTGTCTTTATGATGAATATATTTACAAACTTTGTTTTCACCCACCAGCTCTAGTCTTGCCTCAAAAGGAAGCATTCATATACACTAATGGACGATGTGTATAAACTATGAAGACAAAACTTTTTCCAGCGAAAGAGAACCCAAACGTGACGTCGAAGAATTTTTAGCGGAGAGTTTGTGACAGTCAGGAGAACTCTGGATATGCATCGCTAGCCGTCTTTCGCTTTTCTTTAAAAAAAAAACTTGGAAAACTCAAAAACTCGGGTTCTAACGAATCCAGTTTATACTTTTATAAACATACACAAGCTCACCATATCCGAACCCTATAATAGTCAAATTCAAACAGGCCTACTTTTGGATATGCCCAAAATCCTATGGGCATAACCCGGTTTGCGACGGTGATGAGTAGAATGTGAGTGACAGACAGTTTTCGAGTATTTATTAATAAAAATTGGGGTTCGCGAAAAGATCTTTTTATTAAATGCCACTTTATACAACTTATCGTTTTGTCTCAACTTTAACTTTTAAACTTTTAATTGGTTTCAGGAATATACTCTCCCGTCATTTCTCGAAATTAAAATATTAGCCGGTGAAAGAGGAAGCTTACCTGTACTGCTACTTTTAGAGAGTGCGATTGTTAGAAATGTTCACACAACTCGCACCCAGTAAGTCACCTCTGTGATCGGAGACACAGATGACGATACAACCTATATACTCGAGACCAAATCGCATTCCGACTATTTACGTAAAAAAACAAAGGACAGCCCATTGTTTAGTTTGTGTTACACACTGCAACTTCCCCGGTCAACATAGTACACTGTATGCATAGCATGTGTGCTAAGCTATCGCCATGATCTCATGACTTACCATCAACCACCCACTCAGCACTGTTCACTAACTCCTTTCGGAAAAAATAAATAGTTTTTCGTGCTATCAGCATTCTCTCTAATCATGCCTCTCTGTATATCCCAGACTTTTTCGCTGAGACAAGAACCAAAAGTTTGTGCTTACAACACATGGCCTGTAGTAAATTCGGACATGCATACAAAAACCCAAGGATATATTTTTTTCTACAACGAATGTACTTTCCAGAGTCGGGGGAAAAAAGTTGGAAACAAGGAAAAAGTAGGGGATACAGTTATAATAATGATAGCAATCGAACGTAACGGCTGACTCCAGGTATATGGTATATGTTACACACAACAAACTAAACCTGTTTCCCAATCTATTCTTCCACTGTTCCAGGTTTAAACACGACAGGCGAAAAAATGTCTTTACATCACAAAAGCTGGTCTGTCGTGTTGTTTACCGTGCCAGATGAAACTTCAGGTTTTCACTTGTTTCACCAGCCCAATCCTCTCCTTGTACAGTCACTTCTTTTCGGAGAAAAAATACCCCAAAAAAATCTTCCTGTTGTATTGGCTTGTTGTTGTTTTTTCTTCTAAAATACGCTATTGTACCCTGCTTCTAAGAGACAGGGCAAGTTGTGCCGAAAAATCGTTTCAATATCCCAACTCCCCGATAAATATGTACCTGAGCTGAAAATGAAATCAGTTGTAGCACTGTAGAAAAATGTATCGAATTGAACGGGTTGAAATGGAAGGTAGTAAAGTTAAGTATGGTCCTCGTCCTTCACGTCCTCTGCAGTGCTGTACAGCTCCTAATGCTTTCCCTGGGGAGAGATATTTAAGAAGTTGAAGGTGGACTTTTAGATAAAGGCATTGTGTGAATGAATACGTTGCGCTAAGTAGCGGAGATACGACTGCTGGATCGCATGGATATAAACATATGGTATGACTGAAACACTAATATTGACATTTACATGAGAGAATCAACCGCTAGTACTTACAAACTGGTTCGCTATGGGTTTAACAATATGATTGAAAATTCCAAAAGAATCGGATCGGTTCTAGCGTTAGATACAAGGACAAACTCGTCGTGGCAGCATGAGAGCTTTCGAAAAGTCAAAGGTAGTTTGGTCCTTGCATATAGAAATGAAAAGATATGTAACAAAACAGTGGATGACTATCGTGGTGGGAAATGGATATTGTGCGGGCTCCATACTACGCATTACCAGTTAGTAAACCCTTGTTTTACGCTACATATATCACGACAAATTATACCAAAGGGGAAGGTCAAATCTGGATTACTCTCAATGGCTCCACTACCACCTTCTAATGAATAGGAAATAGATTTGGAAAGTGATTAAATCTAATCTGGTACGGTGAAGACATAAATCTGACTTTGATTTTCTTTCTCATTTAGCCCACTCCTTCCCACCCACCTTCCATTTCCGCCAAATAGGTAGTCCGGTATGCACATGAAATTCAAACAAGTCACATTAGTATATAGTGTCATAGTCATATCCCATCTTTCCATAGTTTCCATGTATTATTCATGGCGGGGGTGGCAAAACCCTGGGAGCACCCTCCCAGTATATAATGCTTCTGGGGAAAATATATTTCTCAAGTTGGGACACCAGAAAGAGGGCGAGAAAGCTTTCACTTTATGACCAAAATTCGGTATGAATTATTCATGATATTATAGGTGGTATATGGAAGAGAAAAAAAGTCTTCATATTTCATATTTTACTACTTTATATACATCATATCATCATCGTGCAATTCGTGCACAAAGATAGTGCCTCGTTATTACACTGAACTACATTTCCTGTACTACTCCAAGGAGGGGTCGTCGTAAGAGGACAGATGTAAAGAATATTATATTTATACATTAGGCAATATCCTTATGGTATTAACAAGCCCAAGTTTCCATACACAAACTGTATTAAGCTGTGGAATAATTCTCTGGTTATTTACTACTTCTACTCTGAAAGAGCCCTATTGCGGAATTGTAAACGTGCTATACATGAATTTCTCGGGTTCTGGAAGGCCCCTACTGTTGCCTTTAAATTGTGAAAGTGTGTTCAAAGCTGCTGCTAACAATAGCAAACACAGCGTGTATATATAAAAGTCGGACTTCTCTTTCAAACATATCATTAATGGAGGTAGAAGAGGTAGGTATAGCCCAAAATGTAATTTTGCCTTTCGTCTACATTTTTTTACGCCCTCCACGTTTATATACAAAAAAGTACACGACTTTCCGTCATAGCTCCACATTTCCTTTGTCGATCGCTCTGTATCAATGCTGGAAACTGGAAACCAGTGAAGGGCAAAGAGCCATTAAGAATGGAGAACCTGAGTGAAACACAGGGTTCAAGAAGGGATTGTGTTCTATTACATTTCATGCACCAACAGCTACGCAAGATTTTCATTCTTTTGCCTTACCCATTTCCCTTTTTTCTCCTTGTTGTTTACCGAATTGAAAACGAGGTTTTGAGTGAACAAAGAAGTATTTTTGGGTTGCGTTTTAGCCGTGACACTTTCCTGTGGTAGTTACACACAATGTTTTCTTTGAATAGGAGTATATGGGGTTACGTACGTACGTTTGTTGGGGAGTGGTCGTATGGTCCCAAGTCGGAGCTTACTATTACCTGGATTCAGCGAATTTGTCAAAGTCCATCCAGTCTGAGCAGTACTAGTTAGGTATACGTGTTTATTTTTTATACGTGACCATTTCCACTTGACGCACAATCATTTGGTGCCTTTGGCCTTCTAGAACTAGCAATTTCCTTTTCCTCTTCTTTTTCCATTGGGGGCTCCAAGTTCTTTATGCTCACTTAGGGTTCACACCCCAAATAACACGACGCAAAACTTGCTGTTCTTAGTAATAAAATATGAGAGAATGGAAATGGAAAAGTTACTGAAGCGAAGTTTAATCGGGAGAATAGTCCCGTTAATTGAGCAGAAGAAGAAGATGTTTAAAAACATTTCAATTGTAATTAAAGTTTTAGGAAATATACCCAAAACATTATTATTTGACTTTATCGAAATTAGACATTTTTCGCAGTAGTTGAACTATTGACTCAGGTATCAACTCCTTTTCAGTATTTTTGACGCTATAAATGCGTATGCCTTATTAATTCCTGAAAAAAAACAATTAATTAGTCATACATATTAATAATAGGCGGTCACACCGGAACTTTCAAGTTCCCGATGCTTGGTGTGTAGTCCCGCATGCATGCGTATACACACTTCCATTTTTTTAAGATTTCGTCTTCAAATTATACTTTGACACGAGCCTCACTTTCTTACAAGTTTATTATTTATGCAAAGATCACTTCAGTAATAATGACTTCATGTCATGTTAACGTACAACCGTGTCAGTGTCATGAAAATGATGTTTTTATTTCGTTTTAACAAAACTACACCGACTACACAGTTCAGGAATGTACATACCTAAGCTTATCGTGATTACACGTGGTATTTTCGTAATCTCCCATGTGCAACTTCAGCTGCGCAATTCAAACTAACACTCATTTAAATCTACCAAATGTACGAGGCCCCCAGTGGAACATTTAAACAATTAGGGTAGCGTAGTAAAAAAGGAATTTTTAAATAAAAAAATAATTGCCCACACTTTCCCCTCCCGTTACGATATAATGCACACAAAAGATATATATACTTACAGAAGAAAAAAAAGATTCGACACGAAATAACTATTCGAATAATTCTTCATTCTGCATATTTTACGTCCCATAGCGCCACACATATACTAACCCCGATTACAACTTTTATATTACTATATAGTCATCCAAAAACGAGATTACACTGCCGAAAACCATATGGCAGGGTATATACCCACAACCTCAGAGTGAAACTAGACATTCGTACGTGCTCCTCGCTCTGTATGTATCTCTCTTTTTGAAAGTGACAGAGTGGTTTTCGGAGACACAAACTTTCTACGCAATACTTTACACATCTGCTTATTCCAGCAGCACGCATACATCTACATGGAACATCCAAGATAATTCCACTTTCAGCGGCAGACACGCCAGTGAAGTGTCTGTTGGGGTTGAAATATATCTGTTCGCAGGCATTAAGACAGGGAAAGAAAGAGAGATGCATAGGGATCCATTGACAGTGGTATATCCTTGAAGCATGTCATGATGTGGTGGTAAAACCTCGTAGAGGGAAACCCTTTTCCCCTTCGCTCCACGCGACGCTAAAAAATATCACGAGGCGGATTCTGGGAAAATTTCGCTGGTAAATGTGCACCTATTAGGGAGGACAGTGGAGGAGCCTCTAAGCACACATATGAAGAATGGGATACATGCTTTATAGGCGCATCACCATGATGAGAGAAAGTAACTAAGTAAACAGGAAGACGAGGAAGGGGGCAACCGTAACTCAAAGCTCAATCTAGATTTATTGAGCTCATTCCACGGAACTCCTACAGAAAAAAGCGTTTATTTACCAACACTCAAACGCTACACACATAGCTTCATTTTCCGCATCCAGTTGCCTACTTGGGGAGAAAACGAGGCTGTTCGGGCTTTTTTTCGTATTTTATGTGACTTTGTGAGTAAAAGCAGTATCTGTATAGGAAGGAACCAACAGCGACCCCAGGCACGGGTCCAAATTAGTCCTGGAAGGTGATTGAGGATAGGGCACAGGAACTTTAGCCCATAACCCAAGTTTCCTATGCATAGACTATCACAAGGTTTCATCTTGGACCGCAGCGGTACCTCCGTGTCATTCGTTGTATGCAGGATGCACTGGATTGAAAGTTCTGCATCGCGTCGCTCAGACTAGTTTTCGTTCAGGTGTAATAGCAACCATTATTACACTGCGATTACACAACTCATCTGAAATCTTGTAACTACTTAGGTATTATAGCTATGATTGCATTACCCCAGGAATACATGTCACGTTATTTACATTGGGACTTTATCAGAAAGCATTTAGAAACGCTTTTGATTTTCCCTTTCCAGCGAAGCCCTCGGGGGTTCGGAAAACTTGTATAGAAATCCGGTAAAAATCTGCAGTTTCGTTTGACAGGAAAATCCATTTCACACCCAACTTGTGATGGAAAAACAGCAGGACAACTCCTTTTCAAATGCACCATTCTGCTGCTACCTCTTCGCTCTGACAGACTTCTGCAGTTCCTGTGTTCCAGCAAACTACCTTATATTCTCCTGGTCCTCCCTCATAAAAATTCTATTCAGTCGTAGAATATTCCTTTCCCATCCGAAGACGAGCAGGGTTGTTTACATTAGTCACAGGGAATCAAAATGTAAATATAATTGGATTTCCGTATTCCACCCAGAGGGAAGCAAAGTCGTCGTGTCACTCTTTTGTCTCTTTCACATAAAAGACTATGTGCTTTCTCCCTCGCTGTTTACGCACATTAAAAGTTGAGCGCGCACAATTCTTTTCCCCACTGTCACCATCCTGTACACATACATATAGAGTAGTAATATACCCTGTAGAACGTGAAAGCAATTTTATGCTATTTTCCCTTGCAGCCAAAGTCACTCAACCAACTCCCGCTTGGAGCATATTGTATAGTCTTACGAGTATTAGAAAGGAGACAATTGCAGTTTAATGGAAGAATGGTTTATGTCCGTTTTACAGAGGAACAGTTTTCATGTAGAACTATAAAGTGAATAAAAAAAGTTGCAGTTATGTATTTCGTGTGTCAAATCCATGTCATGGCACTCACTCCCTTCGTATCTTCTCGCTTTCCTTGTATTCCGCTTGTTATGCTCCTCGCCTGAGAGCGACAGACATGATGAACAACGCAGGAATGGAACAAAATCCTGTGCTCGTGATTACATGTCGTCCCAAAAGGGGATTTTCCCTATTTTAAACATATAATCCTCCTACACAACTCCGCAAGATATATGCATCCGTAAATATATATCAGTATGTAGATATTTTTTATGTAGACTGATTTTTGCAATCTTTTTCGCGACTATATTTCTATTTCTATCTGTATAATATAATGTATTTTCAAAAATGAATTTCTTGCAGGGTGAACCGTACGTGGCGTGGGTTTCGGAAGGAAGCGTGGATTTCGTGCTATTCCAGAAAAACAGCTACATGACGACATGCCTCCTCTGTAAGTAGAAAAATGTCCTTAGATTTTATTTTCCTAGTGTAGAAGCCACTACCTATACAATTTTCGAGTGCGAATGTATATATTAGATTAAATTGTCTGTCTTTTTCCACACTCCGAGTCAACCAGTCAGTCAGTGGTAGATGAACATTTTGAGAGATTCCTTTTCCTTGAAAGAACTCTACTTTCCAAGATACGTTTCTCATTTTGCACTCCCACTCTTCGTCCAGCCAGCACATTCTCTGCGTGTGCATGTGTATGCATATTCATTTTCCTGATGTCTTGTTTTGCCTTGTATTAATAAAAATAGAATTGACCGCCTGGATTGACCACGAAACATAATAATATACCTAAGAAGGAAATCGTGTGTATGCACGTTGGATGTATTCTCGTCTTTTTGGTTAAAATGACAATGGAAACAAGGGTTTGTTCTCACGTAGTAAATTTCGAGGATGCAGAAAGCAATCTTTCCTCAAGATTGCTTGGAAGCCAAGAAGACTGAGAATATTTGCATTTTCCACAGCTCTCCGTGTAATATAATATGTTGTTGAACGTGTTTTCGTCTTCTCCCCTAATCAAACCCAGTACAAGCGGAACTCATACGAACGGCAATGAATTGAAGTGGAATATTTTCAATCATCTCACCAGATTCGATTGGAAAGTAGACTAGTTGATTTTAGTATATATAGACTCCAGTCTGGTGGAACTTCCTCTTCAAAAACGGCACTCACGACGCACGGCCACATGTCAGTTCGAAAAATGTTATGTCACCTCGACTTTTTCAAGTTCTGAGAATAACATGTATATTTTATGAAACATCTTTCCCCTGGCATACACCCTCTCCATGACTGTCTCACTGCCCATTGACCACGCAAGAGGGAAGCTATTGAACCACATCTCTTGAATGTCCAGCGTAAAGCAGATTCCAGTAAAAAAAA
>JAANSN010000181.1:0-55442 GCA_036850665.1 Dicranocentrus wangi | reverse complement strand
AAAAAAAATACCGTTGGATCTCTCAATACATTTAGTTTTGTGTTATGGCACGAGAAAAGAAAAGGATTCAGGACATACATATTTTCAGCATCGTTCTAAAAATTGGTAGTTTCCGCTGAAGTGACATGTCTTTTCCGTTCAATGTACCTAAAGCTAACGTCTCTACACAAAAATTCCCTGTTCCATGGCATGTTCTAGACACAAGATGGGATGTGCTTTGGATGCCATTCACTTCACATAGTAATAATTGAAAAGGATCGTCAAGATATAATTTAGGTTGGAATGACAATCTTACCATGCCTTACTGCTCGTCATTGTCATATGGTCATGGGATATGATTGGCAACGACAGTGTACTAGTGTTCAACTTGGTGTATGTAACGGGCGAGCAAAAACTTTTCGACTTTTCTGACAGATTCAAACAAATAGCATATCTAGGTCTGTATGCTCATACATACTTTTACGGGAAACTTGTTCATGAAAACGTTATATATCAGAAGAGTGTCCCTCCCTATACTACATTTTTAATATTTCTTGGTTCATGCACAATATACTCTGTGCGACCTCAGGAGAGTTAGGTACAAACTTTTACGTAACGTGCATTCTCGTTATCGTCCCTTGTTATCTGTACACTTTTCTATAGTGGATGTATATGTGTCCCCATTTTGATTTTATTCGTGACAACACACGGGAAGAAATTGAAAAGAATTGTCATTTTCACTACCTTCCTATAAGATAACTTTGAATGCTTCGCAGAATTGAGTTAGATCCACGCTATGATTGAAAATATATGTATGCATCGCACAGGATATTTCCTGTCTCCAAAACGAATTCGGAATACTAAGGGGAAAGAAAAGGTAGAAAGTGAAGTGGATGAAAAAGGATATTTCTCAAATGATATCTATCCATGTGGATTCGTCTCTCGTTTTTTTGGGCTTGTGCCATGACTGATGTTTCTGCCATGACCATACATGATCAGAGAGGAATAAAGAGGCTCACATAACATATATCCCTTTCTATTTCTGTGATGCATGCAGCCTGCAAGCAAAAAGGAAATTACTAGGAGAAAAAAGAGAAAAAACATTTAGTTCTCTATGTGATCATCAACGTTCCAGATGAAGATGAAAAGCTCACTGTGTTCGAAATTCCAAGGATTACTATTCCTCTTCCCTTTGCATGGGGCTCAGAATCAGCGAGAAACTTTGCCAAAGTTGAGGCTCCACGGAGTGCTTTCTTCCACTCATTCTATTTTCACTTCACACATTTTCCCTTTTCTCTAATGGCATGTATGGCCGAAAGGTAGAAATAAAGGAGGTATCCCGAGAGCTGCAAACAGTAAAGAATTTTTTCTTGTCCATTCAGCGAAAACAAAATTTAGCTTTGTCCTTGCTCCTGCTCGCTCCTCAGCGAGAAATTGAAGAAATGCTTTATGCTCCCTTGTGCTCTACTTGGCATTTAGTGAGTGCATTTATAAGCACAAAGTAATTCCCTATTACACCAGAACTCCATTGGACGATGCAATTGGGAAAAGAATATGGTACCATGATCCAGATATTATAGAGCTCGAGCGGTCTATGAGTTGTAGATAAAAAGGGGCAAGTTGAACTGGGTTTTTTCTGTTTTTTGAATGCCCCATGGTCCAACTGATCGTGGTACCATGATCCAGATATTATAGAGCTCGAGCGGTCTATGAGTTGTAGATAAAAAGGGGCAAGTTGAACTGGGTTTTTTCTGTTTTTTGAATGCCCCATGGTTCAACTGATCGGATATGGCCTAGGCTTTCCATTGCTAGATGACCCGTACTCCAATTGTCTCAAATGTAGACGTTAGTGTTGATGAATTTAAAAAAAAATTAGTGTGCCTCGTTGAATGCCTCGTTTTATCGACCTCCGTCCAAGGTACCACTATAACGGTATTAAAGAAAATCCTATTTTGCAAGAAACACACAGAATAAACTTTTTACCCTATTCCGTTTCTATTTTTTCCTCGCCATAGTCGCCATCATGAAGAGTAGGCGGCGATGTAATATTGTTCACTTTGGGAGCCCAGTAGAAATGATAAATGCATGATCATTCCCATGCTGCATGTGAACTCAAAGTACAACTTTCTTCTATTTTGCTGCAGGCCCCAGCAAGAGACGGAAGAGGAAAAGATGAAAAAAGTTGGACAGAAACAGTTTCATTACCACATCATCATCGGCGGACAGTTGAAGAAAAAATGTTCCTTGAAAAATAGAGAAGTATGAACAAGGGGATACACACACAGAGATATAAAGTTTTTTATGATGATGCTCACTCATGCCATAGCCTCCCTCTTTCCAATCTTTTTTCATCACAGCACGCAAACAGTATCTATTGTGTTGTTCATGCATCATCATGCGATCGTGATCAGTATTCCGTATTTGTATCTTCTTTTTATGGTGTCTCACCGAAAGCAAAAGAATGCATGGAGAGCTTCCTTCATTTTGGAGAAAAAAAAATAGAAAAAACTTATACTCATTCGGTTCAGGAGTGTTTGCCGTTAGTGATCGCGATGATTGTGGCTGATGGTTGGATCCACTATTGATGATAATAATACACAAAGCGAAAACATATTTCCGCTCTCGTTTTCTTTCAATTCAACCAACAACTGGTTAACAATCAGAAAAGAATCGTTTGGGTAGTTGACTGCCTCCACCTATTTAAAATATGCATTGTGTGTGGAAAAACGGAACGGAGAAAATGTTATATACTCCAGTGCACAACTGGGTTGTAACCTGCGGCAGCTTTGATCATTTTATGAATATACCTTTTCAAATAGCCGTAAAAATTGTGAAGCTCAAGATGATTTTTTTCTTCTTCTGAACTGCGTTCTACAATGTGGGAAAAAGTCACCAAAGTTGAAACCATTTTGCACTTTTTTCCCACACCTCAAAACTCTTTCAAAAATAGAAAATTTTGCGAGAAAAAGTTTTCTGTTTACTTCCCACAGGAAGAGGTGTACTACGGAATAAGATTGAGTGGGAGTACATACAAAGTGGTGGGTAGCCAGATAATATTGAAACCTAAGGGCATATACCAAATCGCACAATAGGCTAAATTCATTCATTTCCAGATACAGAAAAAGCGCTCCTTCCTGGTCATGGTTCTCTGACGTGGTGGCGGAGGGTGGTGGAGACGGCAAGTGGAAAGAAGAAAATGAAATTGATTTTGACTGGAAATGTCACACATGGAGTAGATAGGCGCATTCTTTGGTTTTCAAAAAAAAACTAGTTCCACCGAATCAAGTGGGATCGTTCTGGTTTTTCGTCGTCGTTTTATGCATTTTCCCTTGCAGTACAAGTCAAGAACATCATCGACCCACTTTTTCTACAGACAAACTCAAAAGAGGGGTTCCACTGGGTTCGTATATGACCTGAAATGATCTGATTTACTCCGTCGTCGTGATATTCGCCGGAAACATTCCCAACTTAACTTTCCAGCTTTGTGCTCCTTTTCTTTATACTCGTGGGATACCTACGGAATCAACTACTCTCCTACGGAGATATCAAATGCGGTATACTTATATGGACATACTTGTAACATATACACCTACCTATATTTAGTTAGGAGTATTTTATACTAAACATGAAAGTAAATACGCATGCATTAAGTGATTCTTTTGGGTCCCTCCTCACAGCTTATTTGCCAGAGGGATTCTAGTCGTCCCTCAGTCAGTCGAAACGGGTATCATACAAAATAACTATGTAGAAATAACGATGATATTTCTCGTGGCTGTACTTTAGATAAATATCAAATATCATATCAGCATCCTATCCTTTCCTCTTATTGTAGTATTCTCATTCCTCCTTTCTCGGCCCTGGAGTTTGGTGTATTTGTTCTGGTTCAAATATACCCAGAGTGGCAAATGATCGGATGTAATGTGTATGTAGGAATAATAATGCTTTGAAAATTTGATATTTAGTCAGTTTTTCAGAGCTTACAGCAATTACTATTACGTGCTGCTATATGTGCCCTTTTAAACCTATAAAATTCCCAAAAGGCAACTTCCTTTACATCTTACAATAGTTTAGGATCGTTATATGCCCCTCTGCAAAATGTAGCAGTAACAAGTTTCCGCTAACTTATAAGAATCACCAGTTTCCAACGCTGTCACATCCTCCTGGCATTTGTTATCCTCGGGCAAGTATTCCTCAACCCATTTTGGATATCTGTCCGTGGTCCCTAACTTTCACCGCGGTGGTATGGCTATTTTGACACTTTAAAAACTCACAAATATCGAGTGTGCACGGAAGATACACGCTTTCACCAGACAAGACGTCACCTCCTAATGGTAAAGCAATAAGACGGAGTTGCGTGGCGAAGCCACAATCTAAAAGCCATTACATAACCTACAAATCACCACATAAATCACGATAGCCCTTCACAAAAGCAGACGCAGCAGCTGCTCCTCCTCACCAAACTTAAAATCTGCACCGAAATGAGCACACTTGTATCTCGGGTATCATGACGGGAACAAATTTGCCAATACCCCTTGGGACAAAAAAGAATATTTCTACAAAGTTATAACACTGTGTCCTTTGTGCTTATTTACTTTCTTGGTTTCTTCCGGTTCTTGGCGATACATGTATCTGTTGTATGCATAAACTTGCAATGAATTACGGACCGAATTGATTTCTTCCTGGTATGAGTTATAGCTTATATATCCTGCACTCACTCTCCAACCAAAAAAGGTTGTTTTGATTCATGGAAAGCATTTTTAACGGGGTCGTGTGTTTCTAATGGCTTTCCCTACAATGTAATCATCCGTATAGCAATAGTGGCAACTGCATCTAAAAAAGCACTGATGCTATGCTAGCCAAGATATGAAATTGTAATAGCCCCCTTGGGAAATCTAATACAACTGGACAACAAAATGAAAGGGCATTGTTCACTTTTAGATATACGAATAATGCATGCTCCATACGTCTACCATAACCATTTCACCAATCCCCGACCACCCGTCTGCATTTTGGGGCAATTAACATTCCTTTTTAGAAAGTAGGTATATAACGGAATGGATCAGCTATAGAAAACAATCACATTCTAAAACAATTACCCTTTCATTTTCCAATTTCACATGAATATACTATATATGGGAAGAGAGCTATTAATCAAAATCCTTGACAGGATTTTTTACCCCTTGCTCGCCCTTGCTCGATATTCGATATGAATGTGCGAAGAAAAAGAAAGCGGCATTTTTGGAGTTGGATGCGGAGATCAGAGGCTCTATTCAGTATCAAACTTGCTGTAAGAAGGTAATGGAATGGAATTGCTAGAGAAAACTTTCAGTCGTATTTTTCCCCTTTCCCTCCGATTCTGATAAAAAAAGGGAAAGTTTTTTTTTCAACTGTTCCACAATGTAAGATATTGTCATCAAAAAAGCTGAGAGTTAATTGGCAATCGTTTTTTTCGACAGAGAAAAAGTTTGGCAATAATTTTTGAACAATTTCTAACAATTTGTTACATAATTGTTTCACGTAAAAGAACTTTTAGCAAAGAGGGAAGAAAACAGCAAAGAAAAAATTGTTCGGCGATTACTCCACATTTAGCAAAGGAAAAAGCCATTTTCTTGGATTTAGCCTGCAATTATTTTCTATAATTGCGATAACAATAACGATTTCTAAGACGGATGCAATGTGTTTTTTGTCGGACGGCACTACACCAAGTGGATTGTGGCCAGGATAAATCTCTAGCCCGTGCTACGTTTTTACTTTTAGCCTAGCCTATATATTTTGCGGAAGGATAGCAGATTCTGCACCCGAATCAGACAGACATAGGACAAACAGTCATATTGAGAATCATGTTGGTTTTCTACCTCCGTCTATTTGTCTTTGTACAAGTTCCAAATAACGCAGTCAATCATTTTCATCTACATTGTGAAGTGGACAGAAAGGCCTCCATTGAGCTTATCCGTGGTGAAAAGGGAAAGACACAGAATTGCACTTTTCTCCATCTCTCGTTTGCTCTCTCCCTTCATGAATCTCAAAATAGATTGCGGGTCGGGAAGAGTAACGTCCTTGAGTGGCATTCATTCGGCAGTTGAGACAAGTGAGAAATGGAAAATCAAAAGGAGAATGATGTGTATTTGAGCCAGGCTACCCGAAGCCTGAAATCGAGATCCACAATCCAAATATAATATATTGCTTTCACCTTGTTCATTCCGTCAACTTATCTCGGGTTGCTTCCTTTGCTTCTCCAAAATACTTCGCGAGTCGATGAGCGAGCGAAGTATAGGCTCCGTATAATAGGATTTTTTTTAAAGAATAGAGCTCCGACAAAAATTGCGGTCACGACAATTTCATGGCGGAAAGTCAACAAAAACCTACTACGCTGACCACACGGCTCCTTTTCAAGTAATAATAAGTTTTATTGCGTACTGTTTTCTACTAAAGTCTCATTATGACTCTTTGTTGGCTAAAGTATGCCAATAATATGATGGTGTTTATTATTATTTCGAGCACGAATAGACTGAGCCCATTCAGAATTCACATTTCCGCATTTTCAGATAAGTAATATACGGTATGTAGTTGTTCATGTGATTGATTAGGAATTAGTAAGATAGGTATTTCAAACCCTGACATTTACTAACCAAGCTAGGATTCTCATTTAAATTCATATCGGCGGTGTGCAATAAAACATGAATCTGGAATCTAGTCATTACATTAAAGATATTATTCTTTAAACTGGGTCCCGTAAAGTACGCTTTTTACAACATACAATGAGCGTCCCACTTTCTCCTCCTGAATGCCTGCTGATACTGATCCCGCTTTTTTCTTTGGTAAACCAACAAAAAAGGAAATACCGAAAATGGGAAATTTCAGGCATGAGTTGAAAGAGATGGATGTGTAAAAGCGTAGACAATAGTAAATAGATGGATGACTTGTCTTCTTATATCTTTCCCCATTCGCTTCACTTTTCCCGTCTTTTTGTGTACTGTTTACTCAATTGGGATCCTAACGACGATTTTTTCCCAAGTCAGACTCGCCACCACACCACCATTTCAAACCAGGACAATGTGTGTTTTTTTATCATAAATAAAACAGGGACTCATATATACGCTCCATTTTACGACGAGTATTACCACTCGACGAGATACTGGAGCTGGGAAGATTACAAAAAAGTCCACATCAACATCACGTACCACCAGTGTGCGCGTTCAGGAAGAAAAACTCGCAGCTTTTGAGTTGAACTGTCATCATCATCAATAACGATCATTAATCCATCTTTCCTTTCACAAAATTCCCTTTTTTCATTTAAAAAATACTAGAGAATCACTAAAAAAAATTCGTCCTCAGTTCCGGTTTCATTGTGCACAAAAATCATAATAATATTTTTGTCTGTATAGTCTCAGGATATTCGTTGGAATGAAAATGATATCAATCCCTAATCTTTTTTCCCACCCAATGTTGATACTGTTAACTCGATGAGGGAAACGTGTGACTCCAATGATCCTGGAATATTTTCAGACTGATTGAATCAAAGTGAAAGTAACGTGTCGGAAATGGAAAAACTGGAAATTACCGACTATAACTTCATGTTTTTCTCCCCCGTGCACTGTCGCCAAATTTTTCCCCCGCTATGCATCTCCAGGTTTAAGTGGGTATAATGGGATGTTGTGAGCTTGCCATGTGTTCTGTGATGTGCATTCAATCAGAGTATTAAAATGTATATGGGACTAGGCGACGAACCATTCTCTAAAACATTCTCTCCGGCAAAGTCAATTTTGCTCGGTGCTCGTGTAGAGGACAGGAAATGAGATTTCTGGAGACGAGATCTTCGCAATAATTTAGATGCATATGGTCTCCTCCACGTAACACATATATAAGCTGGATGTCTGTTCTTACAAGCTGGATACAGTTTTTGTATATAGCTTTCACCATCCTCCTTATACAGCCCAACTGGTATGTGATTTATCATTTTTATGAGCCAGCTGTGTAGCATTTTTTTCAGTACACATGGTGAGTAGTTGTGGGCCCAGGAAAGTTTATGCTCTCGCAGTGGTCGTCCCACTCTTAAAACCGAGGATTGCACCACGTTCCATGAACCATAGGAATATATACCGGGTGTACGAAGTTGAAAAGGATGAAATGAGAAATGAATGGATAAATGGAAGAATTTTTAATATTTAATGCATACCAAATGATAAAATCTTGTCTGTATAAGGGCTCCTTACGCTTTTTCATCATGGGCGGAAAGCCTCTGGAAAAATTTCATTACTTTACGAAATACTACGTATGTATGGTCCTGACCTTTTCCGAGTTTCTGTTTGATGTAAATTTCTAGAGGGGCTTCCCTTCGCATATACTTATATACTTTCACGGAGAGAATGGCCGAGATGGAGTTCATAAAAATGTACGTCATTGAAATTGACTGGGATCGAGTGGCGTCCGCCAACATAATATTTTTTCTTCCTGAGAATGATACTTGAATCGATTGAATTCCCCCCAATTTCTCAAAATGAATGGATAAAATGTCAATACGGGAGAACATTTGGGAAGATATGTTGTTTATACTTCTTGTCTCGTCTCGGGATTTCGTCTTTTAATAATTGAAAAACATTGATGAAACTCTGAGAGCTCAAACCCCCATGAAAACACTGCTAACAAGAGGAAAGCAATAAGACAACATCAAAGCACATTAACCAACAGCCTTAAAAAGTTCCCTTCTCTGCCATGTATTATTGAACCTGGGAAAAAACAGAGAGGACCAGTTAGTTAATCTCATTCCTACTTTATACCAACTCGTTTCACTCCTCTGCTCCGCTGCTGTTTCAACTTTCCAGGATAGGATAGGCTATGGCCATTTTTTCATGGAGAAAGCAAAGAAAATCGGAAGAACAGGAAAAGCTACTTAAGTTTGTTATTTCCGAGCATTAAAGAAATAACAGCCGTTGTTCTCAGCCAGTCAGCCTATCACACAAACCCTTTTCCCTAAATAGATCCTATTGTTTACCCGAGGAAATAAAAAGCGCTTCGGCGGAATGGGAATGAAGAGAAGACAAGATGTTATTATTATACGACTTTTTGTTTGTATTTTGTCTCCTACCCGTCCCCCATCTTAGTTCCCTTTACCCCTTCAAACGGAAAGAAATAACAAAGGAAAAACTACAATATTGTTCGATCCGCCTACATGGAAAGTAGGCTGGAGCTGGTTGGTGGCGATGCGAGATTATATAGGTGAGCTAAAATGGGATAAAGGAAAATGTCATTAGTCATTTTGGGACCTTGAATGTCAATTTTTATATATTTCCTTCCAAAAACGAAAACAAAGTTTCCTTTCTCCGTCAGTTAGTTGATTCGATTGACAGGAGGGTACCGGTTGGGAATGAAAATGCCAGAGAAATCAGGACATAGCGACACGGACATCAGGATGTTATGATTTGACCGAAAGTGCATTTAAAATCCGGTTATTTTCTGCCCGATAGCGATAGAGAAGAGATAATGATGGTCAACTTTGACCCTGTCCTGGCGTGGGACACTACATCATATAAAATAACAAATAACACTCTTAGCTTTCCTTTTACTACCTCAATCGTTTTTTTTGTCTAAGCGAATCCTTGCATTCATCAAATTGCTCCTTGTTAACGGAGTAAACCTATCATGGAAATCAAATTATGATGAAAAATTACCCCCAGAACATATCGAATTATACCATTTATTATGAAATACGAGAGGAGAAATGCTAAAGAAAACTGAAAAGTCAGAAAAAAGTATAATAACAGGAGTAATTCCAACTTATATAATCATGCCACTTGTGTCACGATAAAAAAGGACAGAAAAAAGTTTCTCGGTTTGATCACCTCGTTCAACTGGATGAATGATAGAAGCAGAAAAAAATATATGTGGTTCTGTTGTGCACCCGGGTATCCCTATTTTAAGACTGGCTCGTATACTTTACAAGAGGGCGGAGCAGTAGTAGTTGTTGAAAAAGTCGTGGGAGAAATTACGGTGTCTTCCCTTCCCCGCTCTACGTTTACAATTGCAGCGCAATTACTTCACCCTTTTTATTCTTCAACTTCTCATCTCTCCCTCTTTGCAATAAGACAAAGTTAAATGTGTGATGGGATGAACTGTGTACACCATATCATAAAATGTAATATATGGATGTGCAACTGTGAGCAGTTCAAGGGGAACTACCAGGGCACTTTCGAGTTAACGTTGTAAAAGATGATTGCATCAGCTATACTGAAAAAAGTTGCTGGAGTACCTAGACAAACACCCTTTTCATTGTCAGCATCCCGTAATTATTGTCTTCATTTTGGATTCCTGTTAAGGGATACATAAAGAAATGGTGCATTTTTTTGTGCTACCCTTTTATTACACAACCCGAATTGAAAGTTTTTAAAGGTATGATTTCATTTTGGTATAGCGAAGCAGAACGAAGGAAGGAAAAGTGCATTCCAGGTAGTTCCCCGAGAGTCAACTGATAAAGGAATTGCCAACGAATATTACATTTTTTTTGCCGGTATAAAAAATTCTGGACTATATACCACGTATAACTCGAGAAAGCCACAACAGCTCTCATCTTTTTCTTGATTACTTTCCTTTCCACTTTTTTCCTCGTTCAGGTTCTTGAAAAAATATGAAGTGAATCACTCTTTCACGTTATATATACCGCCAAGGATATACTTTATGGATGTTGTTCATCATCGTATTATTGTATGAAACACAAAAAATGTGAAGTGGGGTAGGGAAGAGGAAAAGAAGTTTTGGAATTAGACGAGAAAACGAAGAAAACCAAGAAGAGCATCATTGCTTGCACATCATCTTTCTCCGTAGTTTCCGTGGCTGTGCTCATCACGACACGACACACAACCACAAGAGCCCTACCCCACTCCCCTTTCTTGTGGTGTGCACCTCCAAAAAATATATGGGAACACGGGAACGGAGGACGGAGTGAGTTATATAATTTTCGCATAATTTTTCTCGCTCAAGGAGACGGAGCAACAATCTTACAATTTTGGATGGAATTGGGAAGTCGTATTTATATACAAGCGTATAAAAAACTGAACCACATTGCGAGCACACAAGAAGCTAGTTTTTCAGATGAAGTGGCCTTTTTACAAGTTTATGTAAGCCATCGAAATAACGAGAATTGTTGTATTTTTTCGTGGGGTTGGTTCGGTTGGTTGTACTACATGGAAAACATACTCTTATACTCCACATTCCATTGCATTGTAGTACATAATATACAAGATGGCTCGTACATTACCCTGGCCGTGGAGAAGGAACAGGGGAAAGTGAGTTAAGTTCAGGCAGTAAAAGTTGACTACTTGCTTCCGCTCCCACGAACCATTATATCTTATGTCGGCTCGTGTGCTATTTTGTGCAACGGGCTGTTTTCGACTTTAACATTTTGCCTTGGAAGAAAAAAAACGCTCGGAAAAGTGGGTGAGCGTCTCACATGCACATATCCTGTAAACATGGAGGAACAGGGAAAATTATACATATTCATGAGTAGGTATAGAGCTCGAAAAAACGGGTGTACAAGACATGTCTATACGGTGAAACTTTAATGCTACTATCATAGCCACATGCATCCCAGTTTTCTTTTTACATATTCATATTCACATCAAAGGCGCGTTTTAATAGATGACATTTTCAAAAAGGTTTCCTTGTGTGAATGAAATCAATGAGGTGAAGTGCGCCTCCATGCAGACTCCAGCCAGCCAGAAGCAAACCGATTCCCACAATACCCCAAGAATACGTACTAGATTCCTTTTATGTTCGAGTTAAGCAGAGCATAAGATTACTGTGATATTTTGAGGCAGCACACTTTTGCATGGATTCCTTTAATTTAATGGAGTCGACTCAAGGGTTTAGAAATACAAGGGGATATAGATTTTTTGGTTGTGGTTCCTCTCCCAATTATATACATACATCCATCCGCCGTATCTTATGAAGTGGTTTGGAGTGTACACAAATGGAAAGCTAGAGGGAAATCGGTGGCGTAAATGAACTCCGTTTTTCAGAGGAGAAATCAATGAGCGAATTTGTAATCTCCTAGAGGAAAACACTCCACACACAAGGCGGCAGTTTACCCTTTCCTATTCCATTCCAATGGAGAGTTGAATTGAACTCTAAATTAAAGACTTGCTTTGCTCAATATAGTAGTAGTAGTAGTAGAAGAGAAAGCGGATTTTGAATCTTGAACGCCTGTGCCCCGCATAAAACAACCTTATTCCTGCTTCGCCACTCTCAATGTTGGTATTTGTTTAGAAGAGAACCCACGCCCAAATGAAAGTTGGTATAATATGTATGTACCCTTTCGTAATGCCCTCTTAGATGGAAGAGGTGCCCTCTTGTTTTTACTGTACGAGTACCTCATGTCAGTCAGGTAGGTAGACAAGAGTAGCAGAAATAAACTTTCTCCGTCCTCCATTGGGAAAACGCTTAATTTTACAGCGTTTTTCAACAAACGTGACGTTTTTATAGAGTATCACAAGTTTCATTCCAGCTATTTAGAATGCGTCTCAGAGACTGTTGTAAATTTCTTTGCACATCCATGCCTTGGATGAGAATCTTGTTTTTGTGACATGAAAGTCACTTTATTTACTCGTATAAGTTACCCCCTAATCTTACAAAGTTCAAAGGAAAATCCTGTATATTTACTCTCGTTTCAAATTGTGGCAAATACTTTATCTTCAGATCTCTCTATAAATGGACCGCGCACAACGGTGAGTAATCAATTGAAATAGACACTCTGGAAAATTCAAAAACGTTTCCTCCAATTGCGACGCAGCGGAGGGGAATAATAAATGAACGGTTCCATTTTGCCAGAGAGTGTGTTATTCACACGGTACAGCATTTTAAGTTCGTTAATCATTGATGCAAGGGGGGATCCCGCTGTGGGAGGTTCGATGCAATTAATGCCCCACTTCTTTCCCACCAAAATCATACACAATGAAAAATCTTGGTAGATTGCAAATGCAACCTACTTCACAACTTTGATATTATCATCATAGTATACCATCAACAAAATACACGTGATGTACATACATTGGCTCACTTTCAGAGTTCATTCACATGATAAGCCAGCAACTGCACATTATTCCCGACCCGACTACACTCCACGTTCTTTTTATTTACTCAACGTTTCCCTTGATATTACTCGGAGATTATAGTGCCCCACAATTCATACCATATTATCGTGTACACAGAGAATACATATACATGATACCAAACACATTGTTTAAGGCTGCTTACATTCATTCCTTTTATGTCGGTCTATTTACGAATATAACCTTCCCGTCTCACAATTCCCATTAAGGGACTTACACCACAACTACACTTGCATACGTTTAGATGGACTTTCGTTGTAACTGGAATAGCTGAAAGCTCTTAAGAACAAGTCCCATTTCCCCCTTTTTTCTCACTCTTTTCCTTCGTCCCAGACAAAAAACTACAGTTTTGATCTTGGCTTTGACAGAAGACGTTGAGAAGAACTGACGTCATGTTATCTTATTAGACTGCTCCACCCTTTTCCTCCCAAATTGTTACTTTTGTGTACCTGCTAATGCAATGCAGCCCATTTTATTCATAATTTATTGAATTTTCACGACCAACAAAAATACTTTTTTTTCTACCTTATTGCCCTCGTGCATTCTAATATTTTCGGGAGGAGACCATTAAACGTGCACAAAAATTGCGCCGAGCATATTTGTGTGGATGTGAACGAGAAAATTTTCTACTTTAGTCAAAGTGAAAGAAGACCTTTGAAACCGTCTTTATTGACACGATAGGATGGAAGATGACTGAGAATATAATGGGAGCAGCTTGTGTAACAAGCATTGAGGAAACAGTGAATGGGAAAGACGAGGAAAAAGTCTGACTTGTGTACTTCTAGCTACCTCCTTTTTACATGCATGGTGGTATAAAGACGAGGAGAATATTGATACACTCACTCCCCTTTCACCCGCTATTCCCATCGGAATGAATGAGGGAATACGTATCAGAGAGGAAGTTGCAAAACCAAGGGAAAAAGTTTACTTGGCATTATATTATATTATTGCATAAATGTTATGATGGTATGCATAAGGGGGGAAAGCGAGAGCTTATTTTATCTCTCCCACAAAATGGGAGTAATATTGAATCAAAGCTATGCATATTACTGGAGCATGTTCTCCCAGTTTTCTGCTTTCAATGAAATCTAGTGGGTATGCAACTTATTTGTGCAGACCTAAAATGTACCTAAAATGTGCAACTTTTTCGCTGAGTTGACTCGACTTGGCGTTCCTTTGAAGTATACACACACTTGCACGATATAATACGCAGTTTCCGTATTCTTACAACTCCACTTTAGCTAGAATATAAAAGCATGGCTGAGCTGAGCGATGCGATGTGGTTCTCGTATCCATATCTTTTGATGACGAGAGAATAGGGTGGACGGAAAATTATACAAAATTATGTACGACTTGACGATTTAACTTGCCCACAAAATGGTCTATTTAGCTGGGTTCCGAATCCGGAATCCAGCACACAGTTTCACCCCACTTGAGCCAGTGTATGCACTTGGTAGCATGATGGTGATGATGATGATGGAAAGGAGGCAGTTTACTCACGCTCCTCTTCCATCTCTGTCAGAGGCATCTTCATCGGGAGATAAGTACATCTAGTTAGTGAAGAAAAAGGAAGAACATGAGAGTAATCATCATCATCATCATCATCATGAGAGCCTATAGCACGCGGAAACATCTATGGGTATACTGGATCATTGTGAAAGAAAAAATCCTAAATCCCGTTCCATCACTCTGAATCGGGTGGATAAGGCTGAATAAGAGTTTAAAGATTTTTTCATGTGAAAAATTCAAAAGAATTATTATATTACACAATATTTCTTTCATGCTCGCATATCCACAACCATACTGTTTCACAAGTTGTCAGCAGTATTCTTCGAGGAATAGGGAGTTGATTTGGATATAGAGGTTTGCTGATGGACGCAGCATTTTTTGGTTCTCCTCTCCTGAACTAATTTTGTGAGTATGCTAGAGAGAAGGGGAGAGACCAGGATACATAACAATACGGAGAAATGTGGAGTTTTCAAATGCTTTTCCATCATCCTCTCTCTCTAAGCTGCTTTCACATACTTTAAGCACTCATCCGTGAATTCCCTCGATACTTTTATAAAATAGAACTCAAGAAAGCTATACACGAATTAAAGTGAAAGTGTGCTTGTGTAAACTCACTGATTCTGGAATATATAAAATGTACATATGCAATCATTGCATGCGAAGGGAAACTACAAAAGATGACCATAACCGTATTCGGGCTTTAATTGAAATTAGTAACGCGTCAGTGTTTTCAGAATGAAAAAAACTTACGAGTGTGGTATGAGTGAATACACAGATTTGATTGGTAAACAATGGCTTGGTAGTAAAGAAAGGTCTCGGTTTTAGAAGCGGTGGAACAGATTTCAATCTATTCCATTTCCAATTAATTAATTAAGTATTAACGGTGCTACTTTTGTCCGCCAACTTAATCCCAGAACTTAATTCATCGTCTTCCACTTTCCTTTAAATTTAACCGTAATTAAAAATACGCTAATTACAAAATAATCATTACAAGTCTAAAAACAAATTTGAATGAGAATCCCTGCAGAAAGGTATACATAGGATTTATCCAATTCCAACTAGCAACCCCATGGTTTATTGTGGATTACGGTGGTCGTAACCCGACTCCAGATTCATCTCACATTCACCCTTAGACTTGTTCCCTTCCGTAGTCTCAATAGGTGGTCCTATGCATTCAAACGGTCATTATTTTCAATGGCGTGTAGCTCAATTCTCCGTTATCATTAACGATATCAAAAACGCTAGCTGGGATAACGGTAATGTGTGTCATTCCGCCATACGGAAAACCATCTCACAAAACCTTTATCGCCAGAGATTGCGCTGCGGAAGATCGTGTGAAGGCCTTAGAACTGGAGCACAGATAATGGGATTTGATTTAGCTGTTTTGTTTATGGCCCACAGCGTCAGCTATTGTTAGCCACAGTGGGTAACAATAACACTATATAGCTCTATAAGCGCGAATGGTAGCCATCCTATATGGTCGTCGTCTCTGCGGTCGTAAAATACCTACGAAAGCCATTGTAGTGGAGAGTCACAAAAAATTTCATAAAGTAGAAAACGGTCATCTCTGTAAAGTTTTACGTTCACGTTTGCTAATTGTTTTCTGGGTAATTTATATGGTAAATGTGATGTGGAAGCAATCCCTGACATGCTTTTTCGGATTCATGTCATCGGCAATATTTGACGCCTGCACCGTCCATATTAACAAATTTGAATAATATTCAATTTGGAGGAAGACAAAAGGGAAAGGAGACCCTATAGTCGGGCTCTCCAGCCAATTACAACTCACTCGGAATGTGCCATTAGCCGCACAAGTTGCAAATAACATGTATCAAGTAGCTCTCTCCCAGCCACAAAATGTGAATCGCGACCCACTAAAAATATATGCCATTTACGTGCCTGCATCTCCCTCGCATCCCATTCCGAAAGGAAAACTCATTCATGGAGCTTTCTCTCTGTGTACTTGAGAAATTTGAGAAAATCCATTTTCCACACACTTCCACTAAAGCTCCTCTCAAACAATGCAATCCTGTGGATAATGCAGTATATAGTCCATTGGCAAACATGCAGGATGCATAACAGAGACGGATAATATACATTTTTCTTCTTTGCATTCTCCATTTTCCCCTCCCCTATGGATACCCAGACACATTTTGTGCTGAGTGAGTAGTGTGCTGGTGCTGTAAGAAAACACATTATTGGTTTTCTTAATAATAGTAATACGCAGAAAGTGGAAGACATTAAGAACACATTGACTCTAACTTACTCTCAGTTTATACTCTCAGCTTAGAGCCTTCTCTCGGCGAGTAATGGAAAAAAATAGGATGGTGTTCTGGGTGAGGTTCTGTTTCTTGAGGAAAATTCCACAGAGACCTGAAGCCCCAACTTCTTTTCCTCTCCTCGTGTTTGCTTATTTTAGTCTGCCTTCACATATGAAGTATGTGTAACTCGACCCGTACGCCTTGGTTGGGTAGTATGGCATCCGGCAAAATGACAAAATGTGTGGCATAATTTCACATTTTAGTGCAGCACCAACACAAACCAGCTATTATGGTTGGGGATGTGCTTACACAAAAAAGTGGTATATACTACGGTTTTTGGTATTAACCTTTCCTACTCAAACCAAGGAACGGTGCGTTGTGGTCGTCGGATTATAAAACAATGTTATGATGATGATATTTTGTTAGCTTGTTTTCCCCGTTTTTTTTCTTCCCCTCTATCAACATAACATACATAATATTATCTGGAATATTTTCTCCAGTAAATGAGAATGCCAAAAGTCAACCTAGTTTACCAATATTTCCAATGCCAATGCCTGGCCAAAAAAACATGGTGCCCAACCCAGAATTTTTCGTTTTTTTTGTTGGCTACCTTTTCCTCCAGTGAAACCCATATTTTTTCTCTCCACAAAGTTATTATGGGCGACCCGAGCACATAGAAAGGGAGCATTTTCTCCGAGCACAGAACAAAAGATATAGCCTTAACCAGTCACCAGTAGGCTCCCTTTGACTTTTTCTCTTTGTTTTCCAATGATATTATTCCCTTTTATTCCATTTTCACAATGAGTAACGGCCCCACAATATATTATTGGGAAATGTGTCTACAATAGAAAAAATTCCTGTAATATAATCCCGCATTCATGTATATACTATATTGTGCCAGGATCCCATCCTCGTTATTTTAGAGCCGAACACTGCATTTCACTTGGCATCGAAAGTTATGATCTTTCGCGTGAGGTATATCGTATATGCAATGAGTTTCGACAATTGTTCAACTGAAAAGAAGTCACAAGTCATCAGAGCAACGGGTTGATGATGATGATGACAATTACATAAAACGGCTCTTCTTTTCTACTTGAATTATCATGGCAGCATATTGAGCGCATTTTGTTATTGTAGAGTGTGCATATCACAGAAAATGATGTGACTTTGTGTGTTCCCCTGTTTTTCTTGGGACGGAAGCGATTATAATGAGGTCTATTTCTGCTTCCCTTTACTCTCTCTCTCCCATTATGCTCACTAATAACATGTATTATTCTCATTTATACATATAAACCCTGGAAAGCACACACTAGTCACAAGCCCAAATGACCTATAAAAGTAATTTTAGGTATATATACATCTTTCCCATTTTCTACACGTAATACGTATATTGTTAGCAAACTCGGGAATATTGGCATCGACTGACTTTTTGTCATTAAGCACTTGTCTTATTCCCTGATGACCTGCCTGCTTCACTACACACACTACAATATCAACCTTTGAAGTGGCAGGGCGGTGTAGGCTTCCTGTTCCAAATTCTAATGACCTTCTGCGTTTTCCACTGCCATACATTTCCACCATCCACGGATATCCCAACGTACAGTTGTACAATCAGATATTGTGTTATGTTGCATGATTTGTGCGGGACTGCTGTGGCTGCCTGTCATTTCGAGGCTGATGGATTCTTGTTTTTCCTGCAATTTCTCACTCCCCTTATGTATGAAACTGTGTTCTAGAACAAAACAGGAGTGAACTCTTGTCGCAGGGGCAAAGAGACATTGCGTAAAGTGTTTACCTGGGAGTTGGTAAACTGCACGGAAAAATATGGAGCCCATAATATATCCATACGGGAAGGAATGGATTTCCCTTATTTTTATTTTATTCTTTTTATACCATTTGGCACGGATGGAACATTGCATTTGAGCATGCAGAGTAGAGAGGGTTATTGGTACGAAACATGTGAGCGAGCGCAGTTCATCCATCCTGGACACAATTTATACAACTCTCCTCTGTACTCTCCTCATATTTCTTAGCATTCAATCTGTCCGCATTGAAGTAGAGCTCTCGGTGAAAATCGAAAAGTGTTTAGCAGAGACTCATTTTGTAACCGTTTTTAGTCTTTGGATATCTCTAGTTTTGATAATATTGTTTGGAAATACCACAAATAAAAAATATCCTGAATATTCGGGATTCTGGATAATGATTCCACAAGGAATCGGTGAATCGGTCTACTTGCCCCAAATAGCTTTCCCCTTTAATTCTATCCACGCTTGTAGGGTGGATTTTGGGACGATGAAATTTCTGCAGACATCTGTAATCCTGCAATGCAATACCATATTTATACAGTGCAATGTTGTCCTCGAAATGTTTGACGTCCCACTCAGGTTATGCCGTGGGAAGATTGAAAATTTTCCATTTTCGTCTCCCATGCTGGTTGGACACATCCTGTGGTAATAAATGTCTATCTACCACCATCTCACTTGTCGTGTCACTAAGAGAAAACTAAATTCGAGTCTGATAATCATTATCATGTTGACAATCATCCCACTCCACTATTTAGACAACCCCTAACCATATCCATGATGGATTCTTTTGCTGATGATACATTACGCCTTAGACTGGGCTTCCTGATGGCAAACATTTTTCACCCGGATTTGGGACATTTGGTTGAACACAGGATTTCTTTTGATGGCACTGTGATGTGATTCGTTTTTGCGTTCAGCATAATACACCACTACTACTTGTGTCTTGGCTCCCTCTCAGAAACTTTTTTCTTTTTGGTATAGTCGTCATTAGTAGATTGTGAGATGGAAAGGAGAGAGGGAAAAAAACTTCAGAAAAGGAATAAGATTGATATGCTCAATTCTCTCCGGAATGATGCATTGGTGTAGCGGTCTAAACTAGTTGTCATGCACCATCCACACATATACGTACTATCTGCCTGTGCCATATATCGCATTCCCGTAGGTTTTGTTATGCCCGAAATGCATGACGGTAGCAGACTTGACAGGCCCTTTGGGTTTCAAGCCTCTGAAACAGTTTGTCCTTATTCCGCAGTATTATTGAAAATGTGATTTCCCCCGCTGAAATTCTTCACGGAAAACCTGGTATCATACGACTTTGCATTCAATCGCTCATTTCAACATCAGCTTTTAATAGATTCCGTGCGCTTCCACATGAGCGGTTGGTTCTAATTTATTACAAATAACTGTTGCAATTCTACCTCTCATCTTTCATAGTATTATCCCACTACATAGCTGAATTTTATGGAGTGTGTGTGGCGACTTGGCGAATGGTAGAGGGGTATAATGGCTGATTACTATGATTACACAATTTTCCAGTTTCAAATGCAAAAGGTCGTCACAAAACTGGCGAGGAGAGAGCACAAGTGAGATGAAAAGTGTGTGGAAAGCGTTAGATTTTGAGTTGTGTCTCATGCAACACTCATTCTCCATTTAGCTCTAGAGAGGCACACCAAGGCAAAGAGTAATGAGTGGGATATTCCGGAGTAAAAAGCAATTTCAAATGAAAATGGAGAATGGTTGAGGTTTTCTGTATGGTTAGCGGTTGAATTGAATGAAAAGTGTGGGGGAAACAGAAAGGAGAAAGCTTCCCTGCTTTGTTTTCCCCCCGTAAATTCACAACATGGTTGTTACCTCTAATGGCGGTTTATAGTATTCAAGGAGAACGATAGGTAGCTATGTAATATTATAGTTTGGGAGGCTCCAGCCATAATAATAGATCCTTGAATTCTGGGCAGATGCAGATGCAGACTCTGATGAGTTTGACGTGTACGCAAGTAGGACTGGAGCAAATTGTATATATTTCTCCATTTTCTGTAGCACTGGCAGATATAGGACGAAATTAAACCAAACACGATTGAGACATTGTGCCATTGCGTTTCATCAAATTTTAAACGAAGAAACTAGTCTTTTTGTTTAGCCCGTGTATCTATATCCAGTGTGTATATCCTAACGCAAAAATGTAGCAGAAAAAGTACGAGAGGAAAATGTCCTGATGAATGTATTCATGGTTGGTCGAACAAAATGAAAAGTGCGGTATGCATGGACTATACGGACCGGTGTTTCCTACTCTGGCATTATGATCATTTGATTAATGATTCGGCATCACCAAAATGTAGGTACAGACGTCCTTTTAAAATGTCTCATCAAGTTTACGGTGCGGGATATGCATATAAAAAGTTATAAAATGGATTGAAGTATCCAGCAAGCAAAAAAAATCGAGGCGGTATCTAGGCCAAAAAACATCATGCCCTACTTCCCTAGGTATGCTCAGGTTTGTTCCAGGAGAAAGCAGGGAAAAGGCATTAGCTGCGGTGTGAGATGTGTTCTGGCATCTCATCTAACTCGCCAGTTTTTTTTGTACGCCAAGCCAGACGAACTTGAAGTGAGTAATGGTAATGGAGAATCTATAGTTGGAAACTCTGTATCCCTTGGTACATAAATATTCCTCTGCTTTCATTCGGAAAATCCTAAGGTATATGGGGAAAGTGTTGACGAGTTTATCCCTCGCCGTTTGCAGTATGCAGGCGGTCAGCCAGAAGAAGCAAGTATAATTGCATAGCTTATACAATCGGAGTACCCCTTTAAAATATGTGGCTCACGGGTGTACAAAAAAAAGCGAGGAAAAATGTTTTCTGGATGGAACGCGAGTATTATCCTTATACATATATCATGAGTGCATGCATGCATAAAAATGCTCGTTTTTTGTCTCTTACAAAAAACCTATTTTCTGGACTAGGCTGGGAATAATGGGAATATACAATGGGCACAAGTTGTTATAACTGAACCTGTGCGGTCTTCTATTTTACTACATCTCAGACGAAATAGTATGCAGACCGTGTAGAGCCCAGAAAAACCGTAAGAAATTTACTAGTCCATGTCATTCATATGTTTTCCCTTTCGCATGATGGCTCGCAAAGTAGCTCGCAAGTAGACAACATTTTTGCAATGGTGGAGCCACAGAAAAAATAAAAGGGAATTGCAGATGCATACGTACGTGCTACGTAATCCAATAATGATACTGGGGGCTTGTGAAGCAAAGGATATCGAATGCATGGTGCTTTAAAAGTGCTAAATGTTGTACAGTTCAATTTTTCCAGAATTTAGCAATTCAATAATACAATGTCGTTCCGTTAAAAATTTACAATATGCGGTCTGTTTGACACTAGCCAAATGATGTAGTTTCTCTGTCAGCATGATTTTAGACAAGGCGGAGTATGATGCGAGATGCAATTGCGTCTTGCACTTTGTCTGACTTTACACTTGGGTAGGCAGAGCTGTCGTTTGTGCAAATCGGAAACAAGACAGAAACATGAGTAGGAAATGCATTTCCCTCTGGAGATATCCATAGAGAACATGACATTGTCCGTCGCTCTCCAAACCCCTCGGTTACCTCCCGATGTGTACTGCAATTCTGAAAATATTTTATTTTAGAAAGCCTCGCCCAGGTAGAAAAGCAATGGTAGATACTATTTAAAAGTATGGTACATACTACAAAAGTTGACCCATGTCAGGGTCCCGAGCGAGTCCCGATATGTACATACTATTTCGGCAATCTATGGAGTAAATCTTGTGGTAAAAACTCAGTTCTTCATGCGATACACGCTCCATACCCTCCCACAATTGAGTTTTTACGTGGCAAAAAATGCCCGATATGACATGCCGTTGTATGGTAATAGATGTTATCAAGTCGAAAAAAGGAGTAACATCAGATGAGAAAGAGATATGGGACCAACTGACGACACATACTTATTACGTACATGACACAGGCGTCATAAGCAAGAGGGAAATACTATCAGTGTCATCATCACAGACGGCACTGGGCAGTTGCAAAAAATATCTATGCGGACTCGTTTAAAAATACAAAAGAAAGTTTTCGTTTTGTGGATGGGGGCGAGTTGTATCTTGTGTTATATCATCTAAATAGGGTCCACATAAAAACAAGTTGAGCCAGTAGTACAAACCATCATCTTTATTACAGCAGGGCGGAGTGCCTGTAGACATATCACTTGCCACTCAGTCAGTGCAAGTTTTAGTAGGCAATTGTGTGACTTGGCGATGTGATGTGATATGAAACGATATGAAACGACATAAAGGAAGTTTGTCTTGTCCCAGAGGATAAAGCTAGGAAAAAGTTTTGGAGGTTGAACAAGACGCAGAATGTGTGCAAGAATTTGAGACTTGTTTAGAGTTTTGTAGGGGTATAGCATGGTTTGTCTTGGGACTGTGACGGGCTTCGTATTGTGGAAGAATTGCTGGGGAAAAATGTAGAGCTCATTTTGATTCTAGAGGCCCAACGTGAATACCTCAGAAGTAATAATAATGGACCGCTACAATACGGAGCAGTTGTGTGGCGTGCATTCTGAGAGAGGACGTTCGTACGGGAGCCCAACAGAGGTTTTTGTTTTCACACTGAAAATACATACGGGTAGACACTGACGGAGGGGTAGAGCAGAACATGTACATGCACTTTCCGGGCTCTTGTTGGGAAACTGTTTGAGTAGGCCTGTCTCTGGAGAAAGTGTGTTGGTGAAGAGACGGATTGCAATATCATTTTCATCTCTCGTTTATATTTGCGACTTGTGCATGTTCCGCCGCGCCATGTTGTATCATTTGGAGTGGGACTTGCTTTATGCAACTATGTGGCAATTATGAAAGTAATGTGGGACTGGAGTTAGGGAATAATATGAGCGCCTTGAAGTTTTTATGGAGAGCTAAAGGAAGGGGGTACGGAAGTAGTAGGTATAGATATATCCAGCTTCATTTCCTTTGTTGAGTTGCAAGCGGTGTTCTCTCGCAGTATATTTGGAATGTGTGATGCATGAAATAAAACATAAAAACAAATAAAAAGTTTTTACCGATTTTAAACAATTTGATTTTCTTTGTTTTCTAATTTCAGGCGAACGAATACCTGTCTGATATGCCATGGTACAGCTTGGACGTTAGTACGGAGGTGGTAAGTTTAGCTACTTTCCCATTAATAACTTAATTAAGGGTATAATTAGCGTGTAAAACATCTAAACATCAATCTTCACTCTGTGTGTGATACATGACCATCATTACTCTGCAATTAATTACGAGCATCGCATCAATCATTAGGACAGGTGTATTGGGTTACGTGGACGTCCTTGGGCGAGCGGCATTTCTCCTGGCAGGTGTAGATAAATCAAACACTTTGTGTCGATGTCATCGGCTATTAATTAAATTGTCGCCTTCCGAAATGGATCACCGTCTTTTTCATCTACAAGACTTCCAGTTCCAGAAGAAATCAATATACTCATACAAAAAATTAAAATGATTATCGCAAGCTTTGTGCACAAGTAAAAACTTGTCACGTCCAACGAACCTTAAGTTTAGCTCTTCGAATTTAATTTTATATTCAATCCAATGGTTTTTCCCATGTAATTCCATGGTATAGAGGTCTTGACCTCACAGGATCTATTTGGTAGCTTTCTAAATCCACATTTTCTGAATAGCTTTCAGAAAAAGCAAGTATGCTCACCTAACCAGAGGTAAAGCCAAGCATCTATACACTTTCCCAGCATTAAAAACAAAATATAAAGGTACATTCATGCATAGTATATATCTCCACCTCAATGTCCCCTTTCGTGTCTCGTTGAGAAAGTAAAGAGTGGTAGATCACAAGGGCAAAGTAGTGGAAAAGTAATTAAATCATTCTAAAGCCTGTATACAATTTCGGTGGAAAACAGCCCAATGCTTTGTCCCTTAGGAAAAACTGTAACAGAAGACAAGAGTCGAGCAAAACTATAGCTTTCGTGATATAATACAGATAAAACAGTCGATAGGTTGAGTTGAGAGTAGTCTCTGTCACTTCGACCATTTTGCATTCAGCCCTGCCCACACTTGACTTGGACGGAATGAATAATTTTAAAATGTGTGCTTGCCACCACGAAAGCATTAATTTACTTGTAATTAAAGTAACTATATATGAATTGCAAGCCTGGGGTTCTGGGTTATCGGAAAGGTTGCACCGACGGAACTCCACAATTATCAACACCCACCATATATTTGTAAGTGCTAGATCATGTAACAAAAGGGGCGTCCATAAATACGTGCATATCGCAAGTGTCCCATTTCCCGACTTCCAGAAATGCTCCACCGCACCGTGAGACTCAAGTTCCTTCCTGAACCTCATTCTGACTATACGTCCATTCATCTCGACAGGAAAGGTGGTAACCAGATATTCCATTTTCGTTAGCTGTGCTCCACTCCATGTAAATGTATAAGGAGGAGCGGCAGTTAGACATCCTAAAAGTTTTGGTATTCCCTCGCGTTGTTGCCGTGTGTTTATGTGTGGTACGCCATGAAAGCAGATAACACTTAAAGGGAAAGATTTAATTTCCTCAAGTACTACTATCTTTCCTTGAGAGAAAAAGAGGAAGTAGTCCGAGTAGTTCATTGGAAACGAGAGAATAAAGAGGAGAAGAAATGGGGAGGCTTGCATGCTCAATAGATAAAATGAAATAAAAAACTTACTCTATTTCCAGCTTGAGGAACTTTTCCCCCTAAAAAATGCACTCGACTCTTGGAACTTACATAATATACAAGTTTTTGTGCATGTATTTTGTGAAAATCCTGTTTTGTTAGACCCCAGTTGCGAGACGTTTTGGGTGCATAAAATAACTGAAAATTCAGTTTATTTCTCTTTTCCCATCAAGGCAAGTAGTTTCTATAAGAATGGTCCTTGAAGTTTTGAGCTAGCACAAGACGGAATTCATGTAGACATGTCTTGACTGAAACTGTATATTTTGTAATGCAATACACGGCATGGTCACGATCAGAATCCAAGAGAAAAGAAAAGGATACACTTGAAAAAATCTCCAAACGTTCGTCTTCCTTAAATATTACATTTTACTCTGCGAGTGTTTTTGTGAAGTGGGTATGCATCTGGCTGTGTGGATATGAAACCCATCCTAGAAACGAAGAATCTTCGTGTTAGCAGCTCTTCTGCCGACAACTTCTCCATCTCACCGAAATGGAAAATGGGACTATGCAAATAGTTTGCAAACCTCGGGAAAATATGTGAAAAGTGGAGAAATAGGTATTCATTCTGCTGTGCATTTTACATTCGGAGAAATCTACAATGTTGGAAGCTGTCTGACACAATTGAGTGGCTGAAAAATGGTTTGCTGGTGTAAAATGTGGGTAAAGTAAAGTAAAAGGTCTAAACATGAAGTTCTGTTAGGTCTTAAATGCTTTTTGCTACCTATCCGATGTTGCTTTTTGCTATTTTCTTGCTGAATTTGGGTGCAACGAGTAGAGCATGTGCCAATATATATATACTTCTGAATTCCATCGAGAGAGGTAAATAAAAGGAACACACTAAACCAAATTACAGACACCCCGCTTTCGCCAATAAAATTGCGGTATTCCATTTAGAATTTAGTATGCCATAAAATCCCACCCTGTCTACTTTCTCGTAATCCTGATGCATGTCCGAAGGCAAGGGTAAATTGGCATTCCCGTTTTGAAGACCCTGTCAGGTGTCATATTGCACGTTGCACGGCATACGTTACTGTTACACAGCTATATAAAATCTTTGTCCGACAACAAACAGCGAAGTGCACCTGGTAGGTAGGTAAGGTTCAGAAAATAAAACTTGTGAAATTTCCAAAATTAAATAATAGCCGGGAAAATGAAAATCTGTTAAGCATTCCACATACCTAATATATCTTCATCATTTCATTATTAGTGCAATGCATGTCTATATATAAAGAGATGGGAGAGATGGGAAGGAATATTATATTATAACGTTTTTGCAGAGACGCTGGTTATATTCGTGACTGAAAATTTTTCCTTACTTCCAGTATAACTGAACCACTAGCAGGGTAAACCGTCACTCGAGCCATGCAAGAAACATGGAATTTCCCTCTGGAGGCTCGTGCCGTGCGTATTAGTAGTATTACCTTTTATGTTTACCTCGTTTATAGTACTCGCCCTACGCATATGACAAGTGTGAGGCTTCGAGCAAATAAAAAGGCTGCACATTGAGCTCCTCGCCGCCCTGTGAATTTTCAGAGAGTTGAAAGTGTTGTGTATACAAAGGTAAAAGCTTTGGTAGAGTCGTAGTATGTAATGCTCTCGCTGTAGGCTAAAAAGTACATCAGTGTAACCGTAACAAGGACGTGGGGAGAAAGTTTTTGGACGTAAAATGAATTGACTATTGGATCTCGTCTCCCTGGACAGAGGAGTAGGATATGAGCAAAAAAATACTCGTGCATTGATGTGCAATGCAATGCTCGTCAAGTAAAAACACAAAAGGAGCGCCCTGTTCACTTTTCACTAGTCACTAGGAAAGGATGCATACATGCGTGAATTCATCCTCAATTCGGGAGTTTCGAGCTTGAAGCAAAAACGAGAGAAATTGACATAGACAGATTTCTTTTTGTTTTACTGCTACTCCACATGCACATACCACTACTATTCGTTGAATAAATAACATGGAAAAGAGGGCTTATAGGTTTGTAAACTCAAAATAGGACGGAGACTGGAATTGATGGTGACTATGTGGCCAACATGCATGCATACAGAATGGTTGAATGATGTAATTTTTCGTGATGCCGCGAGTTTTCCATCCTTCCATTCATATTACTGTTATGGCGGAAATTAATCTCAAAAATTGGGAATGACTACTAATAAATCTAGCCACAGTAACAGGATATTCGTAACGGAGAAACTGGTTGGAAGTAGGAACGGTTGAAATGGATAGATCCATTGCATTGGGTTTTAAAAACTGTGAACTCTTGTTTTTAGGTTTTTAAATGAAGTCGGAAAAATCTTCAGAAATGCGTTTACTCTAAAAGACAGTGCAAGTGTGGGAAAATGGGTTTGCAGTGCAATTTCATGTTAGGGATATTACAACCTAAGTTATTGCAGAGGCCATCTGTGTAAGGAACAGTGTGTTTCTGTTAGCTTGAAAGTAAATCAACGGAAATTTCGAATTATTAGGGTCGGACAGATTCATGTTTTTAGATGGAATAACTCCACTTGTCTACTTAACGGTAATTTCACTTCTTGAAATAAATACAAGTAAATGAATTGTCATAATATCAATTGAGAAATAATTGAGGAACAATAGCAATGACTTTCTTTGTTAATAAATTTTACGAGAATTAAGTTAACTTAAATAAAACATAGATTCGAAAAATATGTCTGGTGATAAGCGATGGAAAACTAAAAATATATAGTAGAGTCGTCTAATCATTTAACTCCACGCTGGAATCTATATATTAAATATATTAAGTGATCCAGTGAATGATGTGAGATCTTGCAAACCTTTTTTAAATATCACTAAACCGTGCTGGTAGTAAAGCTTTTAAGCAGATTCCTCGTCAGTCGTCATTCATTGCATATTGCATTGTCAGTATTTTACATCATTGTTGGCGGGACCTGTTTTCCATTATTTTCAGTTCACACGCAACTAACTAGTTACATATAAGTACATTTT
Source organism: Dicranocentrus wangi (assembly GCA_036850665.1). NCBI lineage: Eukaryota > Metazoa > Arthropoda > Collembola > Entomobryomorpha > Entomobryidae > Dicranocentrus > Dicranocentrus wangi. The sequence goes on along the minus strand of JAANSN010000181.1, from coordinate 27,103 downwards.
GTATCACCGTAATCAATCAGAAACCCCTGAGTGATCAAAATTATTATATCCTCAAAGCGTAGTTGGGGGTGGGGAGTTATTACGATTGCATTGCTGTCTGTCTGTGATGACTCTAGCAGCCACAGTTTTCAAGATTTTCAAAAAATTATTTCATCACTGACATCATCAGTACTTTCTCTAGGACTCATGTCATCTCATGTTATCTTATGTCATGTCATGTCTCTCATGTTAAGTGATTCGTGGCATCTTATTCTGGTGCTTTGTGGAGTACTTATTTGGCTTTACAACATTATATTTTATTTTACTTGAATTCTATAGCTTTTCATTGTTAGAGAATATTTTGTCAAAATGAGTGTGTAATATGACATTTCTCAGAGGAAAGTTAGTTCCATACTCATTATATCCGGACAAATGATGAAGCTGTAACAGTTTTTATATTAAAATCAAACGATAAGTTCCGAAAATGCAATGTAGTCGTCAAAATCGTCGTTTTTAGTAGAGTCCGACACGTGATGAGAATATTGTGAAATGCAATTCACTTGCAACCCCCAATAACCTTGAACAGTAAAACATTGCTGTTTTTTTTTTAGAAAATAGTTTTACTTATGAAAACTTGCTTAGTTTTGCCCCACCCAAGAACTTCATAGCCTATTTGTGCACCGTTCCAGAGGATACTTGAAACGCTTATCCATTATTAGTTTCAATTCCAAGCTCTAGAACCATGAAGTGCATCATGGCTAACTCCAATATCTGTTCATAAAAAATGATTCCCCTTAAACTCCCCTAATTCAGAAACCAACTTTGCAAATTTCCATCGACTATTTAAACTTTCTGCTACAATTTTTTAATAAAATAAGCAAGGACAAGTAACCAGTTCAGCAGTGGACGTGACCTACCAATAATGCTGAAATAATTCCTAATGATCCAGATTGAATTTTCGTTTATGGAATAAGTCAACGAGACCGGGGTTCATAGCATGACATGACCACCTTAATCATAAATGTAGGTATTTGGAAATCAGCCGACCCACATTTCATCTAGCCATACAGTAGCAGTATTTCATTTCCGCGACAGGTTGTCACTTACCAGTCCGCATAGTTGACACCACCATTATTTGATCACGTTTATCTGGATACTGAGCAAAACCCTCCGAAGTAAACATTTCAGCCCATTAAAATAACGCAGAATTAATTTACATCCAAGAGAATGATAAAGCCGGTGTGAAGCCGCTTGTTCACAAGATGAAAAAATTATGATAGTGAAGAATTATTTGCCACAACCAATGCCATATTCCTTTCATCTGAAGGCAAAGGGCGGATGATATATGGGAGCTTGCATACGCATTGAAGTCACACTTACTGATATTTTAGGCACACAAAGTTCTAAACTATACTATATCAACATTCAAGAGAGTATAACTACCTATATAGTGTGTATAGCCAATTTCGTTCACATATATTGTAAAGAATATAATATGTCTTATGCAAATGCTTATACAGATAAGTAACAGCCTTGAAAATGGTTAACAGTGATTTCAAGCCGTGCCGTACACATGCTTTCGTTGATATTTATTATATTTTTTCTTTGTGGCTGCTCTTCATGTCTGAAAATTGGCTTCGAGTTGTAGTTTTACTGAATAGTTCATCGGTTGTCGGTCAACCATTCAGTATTGCTGTGGTGGGGAAGAAAGGAAAAAAAAACTCTTAGCAAGTGTTATAATGATGATGGTAATTCGGCATTTTGTACAAACCCATAAAAAGTGAAAGGTTACCGATTCCACTTCTCCCTATGCCAAGAAAACCTTGAAAGGAAACTGTGCAAATATTATGATAGTTTTTCTGTCTCTCGTCGTGCACTTGCCATTTCAATCTTCCTTACATAAACATGCAGGTTCACCTAGCGAAGAAAGTGGAATGGTATCATTAACCAAAATGGAACACTGCTGTGTCGACGAAAGTTGAGAAGATAATTGGAGAACAGCATCGGTTTTTTTTTCAATATATCTTTATGAAAAAGTGGAATGTTTATTCTTTGCACAATATTTACTAACGGCAATCACAAAAGTGCATTTTAAAATTTAAAAAATGGACTATGGACTTTGTAAATCTAGCCTCGTCGAATGACAGCACCTACAGCGCTATGTAAAACTTGGATCGGCTCGAATGTAAAATAATGTAATATAGTTGCTCGTAATAAAAGAGGTAAAAGTAGAGTTAAATGATACGAGAATGCAACGCAGGGCTGGCTGTCATCTACTCTAAGCTTAGAGACGCGCGGCGAGTTATTGTATCAAAAAAGTATTAGTATTATAGCCTATAAATCACAGACAATGGTTAATAGTTTGGTGTAGCGTTACGAGACGATATATTCTGAATCAGATTCATTTCCCTGTTGTAGTAGTCCCAATCCAATTCTCGTGTATGTTTAGAACGCATTGTCATAATGTACAAATAAAGGGTTTTATTTATTTTTGAAAATATTTCATTGTATCACGTTTTCACAGCGTCAAAGGCACTCAACGACATGGAACATTAAATCACTTGGGAAAAAATGTTATCTAAAGTAAAAGGAGTTTCTTGTATCATGCCAAATTTAACTTTTCATGTGGCCACACTGAAAATAGCTCCGATAAATTTGCAAATTAATAAAAATAAAAAAGCTGTTGTGTCTTTCGATTACATTTCAAAGCATTCAATTAAATTGCTTGTAAGCATTGCATAATAATAAACCCAGTGAAGCACACCATGTTTATAGTAGGTACAACAATCTCCAACTCTAAATCCATCTCTTTATTTGCACACTATTTGCAATTCTTCTCAATTCACTTGTTTGGATTTGCTATTGCTAAGTGCTTCCCCTTTTGACATTTACTTTGATATGCCTACCTATAGACGTACCTAATAGAAAAAAGTTAGGAACATGCATTTGCATATACGTGGCAGTTACAAACATTATATTGGAATGCAAAATCGCACGTGTACAGGGAATGTGGCGAGATGACATTAATTATTGAAGATTTCTCCCAACTAACAGTGGTTCCAAAGTATTCCCTGTGTTATCTACACCTGGCATCAAATCCCCGGTTTAACTTAACGTAGCCTTTTGCGAAATAGGAGTTGGCTCACACTAAAAATAAAAACCACACTTGATCCTCTATCAGAGTTGCATTTAATAAAAACTTAAAGAGAGAACGAAAAGCACATTCCCAGTACACATAACATGACTAGATGCAAAACATACATGGTAAACCCAATTTGATTCGATCTGGAATAGCCACTTAATATTTTAAAATTTTATTACAGCACTATGTGTTTGCCAGAAAGTATGTTTGCGTTTACTTATTTTGCAAAAATAAATTGCTTAATTGTGGATCCGCAATCATTCACTCGGGAATTCTATAAATATATTTTAAAAAATAATTCAAACCAAACTCCAAATGAGTAACTGACAATCATGTAGGTGACAATGATTGTGGGAGTGTATTACCTAGATCTACAGAGTCACGTGCACCGCGCACCGTGACGATTTTGGCTAGTGAATACAACATCGCCAAAAGCATGCCAAAGTTTGTACACAAGACTGAATTTGATTGTACGGTGAAAATGAAATATTGTTGGGATTTCGGATTTGAAAACACGGCACCAGCTAAAGCTCAACAAATGATGAATGAATCCCTTTCCCTGATCTAGCATCAACTCTGCAAAAAATGCATTACTGACTGCAACGATTCACTTGTTTGAGAAGACGTGGGCTGATCTTCGAGAGAGAAAAAGTTAACATTGTGGTAAAGAGAACAACACACGACAATCCTTAAAACATGTCTTTTCCACGCTTTCTACATGAACGAGGTGTTGGCTATGTTCGCGTTCGCGGTAAGGAAAAAGCCTGTCTCTTCTCTCTTGCACTCAAATTGGTTATGGTTTTCGTGCTCTTTTCTGCGGTTTCATGACAGAACTAATTGTAAATCATTTCGGTGATAGCTGAGACTAGACGTTTGGCCAAAACCTGATAACACGATTTTAAGGAAATGCAGTAATGAACATTTTTGCTCGTAACATGTAAATAAATAAGTAATGCATTTGTATGTCTTATTGAACACTAATTTTATTACTCATATCACTCATTAGTATACTAATACGCTGCTTTATGAAGGTGTTTGCAATTTTTTATGAATGAACCCAATCCCCCGGATCCTATGATCCCTGATTGAAAACTGATAAACTCGGCCTAGTTTTTTATCTGCTGCACTCTTTGGTTTCACAAATCACAGCCAAACTGTAAACTGGATACTACCGGTTTCCCATGCCTGATAGTCCCGTGCTTTGCCATATTGACTGATGATGTTATCTAATCTCTCGTAACTCTTGTGCCTTGATTTGTAGCGCCTTGTTGCATTCGTTAATACGACAGTAAGTCCATTGCAACGAGGTAGACACTCATTAATATCACTGGGAAAAAGTTTCAAATTGTGAATTGTGCATAATGTGCACATTGTGCATAATGTGCATATTGTGCATGCAATATGAAGGATGTCCCAAGAGATGATGAAATAATTCCAATTTATTATTTCATGTCCTGGCTGCCTTTGTCCATCCTTGGTGGAGTCCAAAGAACAAATCTGAGTTCATAAAATTATATAAAATTATGTGCGATCTGTAGAAATTAAGCAATAAAAAGTGGCAAATTGATAATTCCTTATCATCCGTTTATGATAACAAAGTTTCTCAAAACTTAAAATTGTCAATCACCACAGCTTGCTTCAATATTGGACATGGTATATTGGACATGCCATGTGAAGTGCTTTTCCTCAAACATTACACTGATATACATTATATTAGTCAATAATGGGCAATTGGCTAATGGTATAGCTACATTTTCCAGTAAGTTGAAACCAGGCATGCATTTGAAATAAGAAATGGGACTATTGTGCACAAATTAATAATGTTTTTATTTGATGTTGAGCTTTTTAAGGCATGCATGTTCACATAACCAATTTAAAGTTGACTAATTCTACATGCAGTCTAGTCAAAATGAAAGGAATATAAAATCATAAAAATTGTAATTCTTTTAACACACTCACAGCTGCACTTCTTAAGTCGCCCATAACGGTTTTAAGGGATGTTCATATGTAAAAAACGATTGCATAACATACATACTCGACGTAATACGTACGCACCACGCAAAATGTCACATGAAATATTCCTAAGAAATGGGACTATTGTGCACAAATTAATAATGTTTTTATTTGATGTTGAGCTTTTTAAGGCATGCATGTTCACATAACCAATTTAAAGTTGACTAATTTGACTTGAAGTTGTTGACTAAGTTGACTAAAGTTGACTAAGTTGAAGTTGACTACATGCAGTCTAGTCAAAATGAAATGAATATAAAATCATAAAAATTGTAATTCTTTTAACACATTCACAGCTGCACTTCTTAAGTCGCCCATAACGGTTTTAAGGGATGTACACATATAAAAAACGATTGCATAACATACATACTCGACGTAATACGTACGCACCACGCAAAATGTCACATGAAATATTCCAAAAAAGCGAGAACACAATAAGTGTCTCGAAACTACACAAGGTTTACAAAAGTGCAGACACAAGCAGTTGTTTGAGCCGGAAGCAAAAACTATGAAATCCTAGTGTAATTCACAAGGTACCGAAAAAACACGGGATATTCGCTTCATATATTCTTTTCGCATGAAAATGCACGCAAAAAATGGCTGCACCCGAGTTCTGCACGATTAAAGCAACCACATCAGCACGTCCACTATATTTATACTTTTCCAATACTAGTACTTTTATATCCTTCTTTTTTTATGTGTCACTTGCAGAAAATAATTTATACGTGTAATAATTTATCCTTACGGGGTCCTACAGTAAAGTCAGAATATTCCATAAGAAAGCAGTCCTTCGCGTCAAAATTTCTAATATGAAGGGAAAAATTCGTACTTGCAATTTGGAATGTGATGCCGGACTGCTCGACTAAATTGCTTTTGATTGAAACGCGGATACATGATAAATAATTGTTAAAAAACTTCCTGCACGCCAACCAACACGAGCCACGGTCATTCTGTCCCCACATATTATTATGTACCTATGTATTTTTGGGGATAGAAGCTGTAGTAGCATTTTGAATGCTGCAGTCTCCACAAAATACGCAATTGTAGGGTGATAGGTTGCATTACGTTGCAGTGTTATTTAGCTGACTTTTTTTCGCCGGCATGTTTACAGAACATAATTTTTAGGTTGTTTGGTTATATCATCATATGTCGCCTGCGTTATCGTGCACGCTATGCTGGAAAATGTGCTTTACTTGAACAATTTATATATGCAACATAAGTTTTAGTAGGAGGATTTGATGTGTCAATGCACTCATGAGGATTTTTTTCCATTTCATTATTAATATACTCCATTGCAACGAAAACGACCTTTAGGATACAAGAGTCTGACGTTTAAGTTCGCTATTACCTATAATAAGAAGCTAGAAATACGTCAGTTCAAATGATAAGTAGTTATTATGCTGTTTATTACACAATTATGCTGATGGTATGACAAATGGTTATCTTTCCAAATCTCTCTATTGGCACTTGTACGTCGCGACATTTCCTGTGATAATTCCGTATGAAATTTAAAACTCCTTTAGGATCCATTATTTATTTAACTTATGGATTCCCACGTTTGTTTGGACGTTTTGTCTTTGAGCTATCCACAATATACTCACCTCTTACAATAACACTCGGTCAATCCATTATACGAGTAATTCAAGTTTATCGGCTCAGTTTTATGTCGACTTTTTTGAGTGCATTAGTAATAGTTATGGTGGCCTATTTTGCTACAATAAGATCCCTTCCACATTCAATAAAGCTGGCCAGTGAGGGAGAGCTAACCGTATGCAAGCAATTTACGTCGTTTCCTACTTGACTTGAAGGGTTACGTGTGTTACGCAATGCAACTGAATGTTGAAATGTGATTTGGGAAAAAAACCCCTCGCTGTAGATATATTATGATAATCATATGTTGTAGGTGGTGAGGCAAGCGAGGGTTACCATTTACTGGAAAAGGATGGTTGAGCGTGCTCAGTCAGAGTGCTTTTTCTTCGATCAATTTAATCGGGAAATGGGGTACAGCGGTGCCACACACAGACACATAATTTCTAATGTCTACCCTATCATAATATTCAGTGATCCAGTCGATATCAGTCAGTTTTATCTGCTCGGATGAAAGCTGGCATGCCTTTCAAAACGAACATGCAATCTCATACAGAGAGTGAGTAGTGTGATGGATAGGATTTAGGTAGTTGGCTTACATGTGAATAAAAGTTCGGATGTGTGTGTGTGTGTATCAGAAGGTCGAGCCTGTATCATCATTTTACATGCTTACCCCTTAACCTTCCCATTCATTAATCATTTTATTCGAATACATACCATTTTCATCATTCATTTACTGCTTCCTCTCGCACTTTAGGAAATAGATTTTACTTTACTTATATTCCATATTTTATTATTACAGGATTATGTCATGCCGAATTTCAACATTTGCAGGACCAACATGACTTTTGTTTACGGGGATTCACCCTGTTACTAGTTCACTATATATGTTACACTTTCGAAGCTTTACAAATCAATGGTTGTTGACGAGACTATGCATTTCCACTCAACCTAGCTATGATTGCTTTTTGTTGCAAATGACCGTTGTTAGTGTCAATATGCATGGAAGAATGACTGTCAAAATTAAATTCTCTTCTCGCAAAATGATTTTTTTGGTCTAGGGCAAATCCATTTAAGTAACTTACAAAATTGTGACTTGTCAAAAACGAAGTATTTTTTTAAATTGTATATTTTTTGCACTTAACCCGAAGTTAAAATGAAAAAATTCACATGCTGCCGGAGAGCAGTCCCTTGGCTCAAATAAAAAAAATACGCTTTTATTGCGACCGTGACAGAGTCAATGGCAAAAAAGAAGCGAGGGCAATTGTTGCAAAATTCACTTGCAAAGAGTCGTTTTTTCATATTTCATATAGGAACGGACAAAAAGTGGTGCACAGATTTGAAAGAGGATCATATTCTAAAACTGCTAAACCTCGTATAAAACACTTTACTCGTTAATTCTCCAGTACCATATGGTTGCAATTTGCACATGCATAACTTAAGTTAATGTACGTTATGCAACATTGATCATTTCTTAGACAGCACGGAAATCAGGACAGATCGTAATTTTTCTAGCCTACTGAATTTTTCCAGGGTATTCACGCAATAAAAAATAATAGGAAACGCCGCTGGCGACCCATTTCCTCTCCACTACAAACTTTGCACTTCCCTTCTTCCCCCAGTCACGATAATGCATCCAGTGAAGCGAGAGTCACAAGTCGAAACGCAGTGCAATCCTAAGCATCCATATTACAGCAGCAGAAAGAAAGAGCTCAATGCGTTCGTCCTAGAATTTGAGAGTTTGTTAGACAATTCACGTAATGCAAGTCTTACTACAAGAGATAGCAAGAAGAGGAAGCTTTATTTCAACTTTTCAGTTTGCCCATAGTGGGGTAATATCGTCACAATTGAGTATCACTGTACGGCGTTGGGAAGGTATATATCTGTTTCTTTGTGGACACTTTCTTCCTTTTTACTTAACCTTATGGAATCCCCTTAGTTTTAATCATAAGCCGTTGAGTTCAAAAGGCAGAAGACTATCCCTCGAGAATGAAAGCGACTATCGACTATTTCATTTTCGTATTTATTTGGATGAGTAACTAGGTATAAACGGGTTGCTCCCGTTGATAGAAGGAAAAGGCAGGCAGGAAGCGCGCTAGTCATAGTCATCCTTGGATTCTTTCCACATACGAGTAATTCAATTACTAGAAGAGAGCTATAGCTATTCTACCACCAGTAATAGCATTTGTAGGGCAAGGGTTGAAACCCTACTCAATCCACATTATGGCTTGATGTTCTCGAATCGGATTTTCGGATTAAATTGATTAATTGAAAACAACGGGAGAAGCAGGAATCGGATGAAGAGACTAGTTTTAATGCGCGACTCTCCATAAGCCTAGTACTAATAAAGGAAACACTAGAGTACTTACATTATTCCTGGAATTGTCTGCTGGAGAAAAGCTGGAAAACAACGACTGAAACATATATATACCTACGTGCATTATTCTGAAATAGTGAGTGAAACATCGTACCATTTCGCTTTTCCATCTGCCACTCTACATATACCTATGTATGCATTCGTGAAGAAAACCAAGTTGCTTGATTTGTGGATGGAAAGCTGCTCCAGTCATGTATGGCGACTGGATGTATTGCATGCATGCAAGTATTGAAAAATAATAATAACAAGGACTCATGGATTTGAAATGGGCAATTCATAATAGTGAAGTTTTCCGAAAAACATGTTCATTCGTTCCGACTTTGGTAGCAGCAGATTCTATTACTGGTGGATAGAAAACTGAATACACTTTCTGCGACTTTCGTGGATAATTAAACCAATGCACAGTAGGTCTTGTACTTTCCAAATAATATGTATTAAAGTCCTACATGTGACTGCCTCCTAATTTAGCCCGCAGTCCCGACAGACACAGACATAGGCTTACACATTTTACTTTTCAAACGTCCACGTGCGTTTTACGCTATAGGGAATAATTTCTTGAGATAGTGATTTGTAATTGGTCAATTGTATAGAACTAAAGCTACCTCAAAATTCTTTCAGTTTGAGTTCAGGCATCCATCCAGCTTGGCCATTTATTCCCGACTTTCATCACAAACCTCATTAATAAAATTGTCAAATGAAATGTGCACAATTGCAGTTAAGCAGAAATATAAATAGCTATTCCACATCTCTGACACAGTGCGAGTAAATTTTTCACACAGCTTATGCAAGCCTTTCCCAAATTTGCTTCATCTTTCGCGTTCAAGAGTAAACATACAAATTCGTAGATAGAGCTTAGTCAGAGTCATATGATGTTTCCGACAACTTTTAATGCACACAGGCTCTCCTCGTCATCCATTTTCAGCACTCGTTCATAACGCAGGCAAACATTAGAAAACTGGTTTCCACCGAAAAATTGTGCGATTTTTCATAGTCTCACATCACATATTATATACATATATACATATAGATACGAAGGCAAGGAACCAACTTCAACGAAATTGTGAAACTCTGTTTGCCATTTCTGCACTTGGGAGTATTACCCATCAACTATATGCGCTTTTAGAGAAATGCATATAAAAATAATTTTGCCAGACAAAACCCTGTACGCATCTGGAAATATGCTGTGCTTTGAGCAATATAAGTCTAAAGCTTTTTAGCAATTTGATACGAGTGAGACGAGTAAGTCAAAAAAAAACCAAAAGGGAACACTTTCTAATACACAAAAATGTCTAATAATAAACATATTCCCATATTCCAAAAACAATATATGAAATAATAAGCAGCTTATTTTGCCGTTCATTATGCTCGTGTCACTCTGATCAGTCGAGAACAAAACCCGGTGAATTTTTTTTTGCTTCTCACAGGATGCACAAATTGCAAACAAACTTCTAACCTCCTCACCCCAACTCCGTTTCCTTTTGTATATGCCGTATACATTTTAAACTCTTGGGGATAGGGCACGTGAAAAATAGGCTGACAATTGTGAGTAGTAGTCTAGTGACGAGAAAAGAGTGCAATGCATTTATTATTATCTGGTAGCTCTCCGGTCGGTAAGTAAATTTATGTGATGAACCTGAAGCTCTTTATGCTCCTTATCTGTGTGACGCTACTGTTTTGTGCAGTAAAAACTAAGTATCGCACAGGCATACAATCATGATATTATCATTTTAGTTCGTGCTCTTCTTCCCCACCAGACCCGCATACCATACCGCAGTATCAACATAAACGCTTTCTCGATTCGTTCTGTCATGTCGCCGGAGTGCCGGCCGGCATATCACCGAATAATTTATCCACTTGCCGTGTTGTTCCTAGGTATAATCTTCCCGTAGCATGCTTACACATTCACTTTACCTAGCCATTTCAACTTGGCTAGTAGAAGTTTACCATTTTGTTTTGTACGGGTAAAAGAAAGGATTGAAAATGTGAGCAATTTTGTAATACCATTTAGCAATGTAACATTATATTCTAACCCTACTTTTCAAAATGATTAAAATGATATTCTCAGGAACTCAGGATTATGAAAGTTGGTAAAATTCGACTGAGAAGTTTCGTAATAATAATTACTGAAGGAAGGGGTAACACAATGCTCTATTGTTTTTTTTTCTTTCAGAATCTTTTGGAGGAGTGAGGGACTCGGAATGTTGGCTGTTCATCTATCACTACACATACATCTTCCAAATGGTTCATTTCACTTGAAATTTCAAGGAAAAGGTCCTGTGAGAAGTGTCATCCCGGAGCTGCTTTAATGTGTGTGGAGGCATGCATTAAAATCCGAGCATGTGATTCCGAAACGATGATGTACTTGTAGAGCAATGCAAGGTAAAGTTTAAGATCTTTAGAAAATATTACTGTATGTTTCTTTGTGAGCTCACATGCGTGTGTTGTGTAGTGCTTCTCTGCACTTTAGTTGCCCACTATTTCTGAGCATCATGACTGTATTGGAGTTTGGAGTTGACTCCACATAAATACGTATTACAAACATAGCCGTGTGGAGTGGAGAGAAGCAGGGAATTGCATGACATTACACTTACAGAGTATATTATATTTTGTGGCATATTTATGTGGTTAAATACACACATTGAGTGCTTATCTCTTTCTGTATATTCCCTACATACCATGCATTCCCAATATTCTCATGAACACTTCATCATAATGCACTGACGAGCCGAATGGGTTCTGGCGTGTATGGCTTTTATGCTTTCTTAATCTACTTTTATTCAACTCTCTATCACCCGCCTGACTTTAGGAAACATCGCTTTGCCGGCTTTTCTGCCGATATACGACAATTTGGGGCATATTGTGTTGAAATAACATTCTTACGATTTTCCCTCTTGCAACTGTCGTTATGTTTGGATTTGGATAAACTACGCAAACTACTTGATTCCTTGTATAGCCTTTGCCCATGTGGTAAAACAAGCTAAGACAATAAGGCTATATATACAAACGGAACAAAATCAGCGGATGCTCTTCTGCTCTGTGCAAATGAGGAAGGCACACGATGCAAACTAAAAATCTTTTGCCCATCGTACGTACCGAAAACCTCATGACTTTTTGTTTCAGCTTATTTTAGCCTTTCGTCCTTTTATAAGGCATGGAATGGGGTTTTCTGCCAAACATACTAAACAAGTTTCGATGGGATCACAGGCATTTTTCGTCTGCTATCGTCACTACTCTCTCTCTCTAGGCGTACCATGCATTACGTATACGAATTATACATTCTGCTGAAATCTAGCTAAAACCAGCATCTTAATATATACATTCATATACACTGTATTACGTACACATTTTCTTACCTCGTGCTCTCGCCTCTGGTTTTCTTTAAGCCGGCACAAAAATGAGATGGAAAGATACAGACAAAGAGGCATCGTCTTGAAACAAAAAAGCGTACTTGAAAACAGGAGAAACGACGGATCGCGCCGGTAATGTTCAATAATAATGCACTCCCAGAGTTATACATTCACACCGAAAGAATTCTTCTGACTCATACACACACAGTCAATCTGCATCCCTCTCTGACAGTTAATTCCCCTTTCGCTTTTCTTCTTACGAGCATTTAGAAGCAATTGCAACGTACGTAACAGAAAGTCACGAGACGAGAAAAACCGAGAAAAGAAATAGTCATTACATAAAATACTTAAGAAAGCATTCCCTTCTTGGCTATATACATGCATGTGGTCTTACGTCAAAAAGGTTTTTTCTTATTGCTTCAGCTAAAGCTGAGCTTCGCTCGCTTGCGTACACGCTTTGCGTTTTATGCATAGATTGAGAGGAGATACAACAAGCTGGATACGGGCAACGGATTTTCTTGCGAGAAAAATGTGAATGAGCAAATGAACTCTTTTTCCTCAAAAGAATTCACTTTTCCACATTGTGAAAAGCGGGTATAGGCACAGGCAGTAGTGCTAGGGCCAAAAACGAAAAACGCAAGTTGATTCCAGAAAGAATGGAAATAATGGTAAAGAATAGCAACAACAGAATGCAATTCCAGAGGTTTCCTCCTCACATAAGTTTGTGAACAGCAGAGTTAGCTTTATTTCCCGTGCTCTCTCTGCCTATATCCATCCGACGAACAACAACAACACAAGCACGACATATTCCCTGTGATAACACTCCAGTCAGGGAGTTAAGAGTTTTTGTTATTTTACTACTTCTATATTAACTAGCCCCAAAATTCAATCCTCCACCACACCGCACCTAAAACCTAATGCAATGCATGCACCATAGGATGAGCACCATAGCATATGAGCATGTGTATCTATGTTTTTGTGTATATATCCAACAGCTTACTTAACAACACCAAACAACCAACATGAAATGCGTGCGTTTTGTGTGCACTCTGTGTGAAGTAGGTAAGCAAAAAGCTCATTTCATTTTGCTCCGTGAGCGGATCATATAAGCAGTAACTCTCGCAGTGGCCGTGTGTCTCTTCCTTCTTGAATGTGTACCGTTCTCTGTAAGTTACATACGTCCAACTAGGTATTGAATTCCACTACTATATTTTCTGTCTTCACTACTCACACACATTTTCCCTTGCTACTACTACTACTACTGCTGCTGCTACTACCACTACCGATTCGATTAATAGTTGGTCCATTTCTTCAGTCTCACTTCAGCCCCCGGTGGCTGCACAAGCTAGACTTAAGCAAAGGAAGTAAAAAAGCATCATATCTTACATATACTTTCCAAATATACAGAAAAACACAATATTATTATATTTCTCGTCTCTTTTATATTCTTACCTACCCTAACACACCGATTTTGGTTTAGGGATCCTCATCCACACATTTCTCTTAACGTCATCAGTTTAATCTATTCCTTTCTCCCACATGTGCCTACAGAGCAGAGGAGGTGCAAGTAAACAAATTCAGCAAAGTATATATAAAACAAATCACAGGTAAAAAAACAATCTTTTAAGTGGTTTTACATTTTACCTTTTCACTCTTCTCAACTCAACCCCCTTTTTCCCAGTCACACTATTTCTTTCACTTTTTCCAACGAAAATCAACGTGAATCTCAAGACAAAAAATAAGCCCTTTTTCACAGTCAACCTGAACCCGCTAATAAAAAGTAGGTAAAGTAGGTTATTTTCCTTTGTACTATTGCACAGCGTCACAGCATAAAGTTTAAAGTAGGAGGAAATGGGACCACATGAATTTGAATCTGACAGACTAAACTGATACGTTATACGTTAGGGTAGCAACTTTGGTGTCAGTCAAACCATGTCGCTTGTTTCATGTCTAGCGTTCTTTTTTGACGTTTTGAAAACGGGTAGTCCACTTGAAGCTTGACGCTGGGTTTGTGCACGACACCCCCCACATATTTCTCTTCAAAAAATTACTGTCAGCAGTGAAAACACTGTTTTGTTGTTTACCAGGGTTGGGAAAACGTCGTATTGTTTGAGTCGATATATACACACTTTAACAGAAAAAGTGAACTTTTATTACAAAAAAAGCAAAATCAAACACATGAAAGACGGCAGGTGAAATTTTTTTTTCCAAGACGCTCGATCGTCTTGTGTGTGTATACGACGTACGCTATTGTTTGCCAAGGAATTGGTTCCCTTTCTTAAAGATAAACACGTTGATTTTCTTTTCCCCTTCTTTCCACGACTCCAATCCAAGTAGTGCGATTTCGTATTCAGGTAAAAAAAATTGCTCTGTGGGATTCTCAGCTCTTGACGAATGCTCAGCTCTCTGTGTTGTTGTTGTTCATAGGCATAGGTACGTTTGATAATATCCTGCCCGGGGATACCCCAGCAAGAGGGAAGCCCGTCGTGTGGTGTGAGCCAGTAAAAAAAAGTAGACAACTGACTTGCAGTGTGAAACAAGGAACTGGACTATAAGGATATATAATGCATGTGTATATCCTGTACTATATGACCAAGTTTTTCTCCGTTTTCCAGTTCAAAAATGATTATATCTAAAGAAAGGAGGACAGATGAGAAGTTATTTTTTTCTGTGAATAAAGCATATAAAAAGGGATAGTTTTACAAGAGTCAAATCAGCAAGCTTGCAAACGAAGTTTCTTTTTTTAAAGAAAACAGCGAGTAAACACAGAGGAAAGCAAGCGGAGAAAAAAAGGAGGGAGCTTAATGTATAAAACTAACGACCTGGAGGAGAAAGTTTTTTTTTCGTTCTCATCACTCCTGAACGACTACTGGGCTGTGCTCCTCTAGTCTCTATCAGAAATATATAAGGAGCGCATCTGCTGGATATTACTTTTTTCCTTTGGTATATTTCCGTTGGACCTCAGGTGAGCTTGTTTTCTTTTTAACTTGATGTCTTGCTTGATAAAAAAAATGTCGTGCATGTGGCAAGGGAGACATATATAGGAATACCTGTTTTTCTCATGCGCTTCCGTTTGATGCGTATATATAGAGTACAGTAGGGTTGTGTACAGTCTAAATCCCTTGGATGCATTGTTGAAAAGTGGAAGAAAGAAAGCATTTTCGACAAAAGGGGAAATCGGAAATCAGAGACTTACTTTTCCTGAAAACGGTATGGTCCAGGAAATCTAGACATATTTGTGAGGATTAGACCTCGTGGTTGATCAGTTTGTAAAATCCTACGTACATTTTGCTTTGAAATGAAAAGTTGCAGATTTGCCTTGTGCATTGAAATTATGCTCATTGTGAATTAAAAAACTGCACATAATTATGCTCATTAAAATTCAATTCATATGAAAATGACAAAGATTAAAATGCATTATGAGCGTGGCGTCAGTTCTGGCACTATTGGCAAACCTTTTTGTACTAACCGGATACTTCTAGCATAACGTCACATTTAGAGGTTCAAACCGAATGAAACCAGAACTGTTAGCAGAGCTATTAGAAAATTGTAATCCCATCTTCATTTCATGATAATATGCAATTTAAAAAAAACCAAAGTTGGCTAGTGTTATAGTCAGCCAGTCAACGCAGAGATCTCAATTTACAACTAATTCCATCCACGCCAGTCCGTCAAAAGGGACAAGGCATGAAGCATGCATAGCAAACATTAACACATATGGTAGCACAAGTAGCAAGAAAAGAGCTACCTATGCACTTCACTGCATCGTGTTAGTGGTGCATGCATGACGTATTGGTCATGTTGCTGCTAGTCACACATTTCTTCGTTTTCATTCACCGAAAGAGGAAATCACGTTTGATCTCTTGTGACCTTTGTGGGTACCTGCAACATTTTCTTATTTCTTGTAAACCTCAGCGCTTTTATAATTACAAAAGTATTGTATCAGGAGTGAACGTATTATTTCAAAGGATTTAAAATTTCCACAGGAAGCACATGATACGCTGAATCCATCTGCATTGTGATGATCAATATATAAATCAAATTATTGTACCAGAAGCATTTTGACTTTCTCAAACATTTTAAAGGGTCACAGTTCTGACGGTTCAAAAGAATTTTTTCTAAAAAATCCTATTACCTTCCTCCCAAATCATATTACTCGACCAGGACACGGAATTATGACAGCAGTAGCAAAATGTATTTCTAGATTTACGAAAAATCATGTTGTTAGTTAGACTCATACATGTTGTGAAAAGGGAACCAAGGGGAAACCTTTCGGAAATGCATGCATGGTTCCATGTCGCTAACATCAACCCAGGCTGGCTTCACATTAAACATGTTTCTTCTGCATTCATCCTACCATATCATCATCATATCATACACATTTTTGAGAGAGTCGGTGTGCTTTATTCGCCTCCTCGTTAACTCAAGATGTGTTTACAAAATAAAAGTGGAGCTGTCTGACTAATAAGCCCTATCTGCTTGTTTATCCATTACGAGATGCATCTGCTCCATTTCCACTGCATACCTACGTTGGTTTTTATGTCTATTGTACTCATCCACTCTTTGACCCTTACTTCTGGTTCGGCTATGATTTAAAATAATTACAGAGAATATCGTATATAAATGCAAAAATTCTAAAAACCTTTTCCTCAGAATTCAACGCAAAAGAAAGTGCTTTTGAGAATTTGCCCTTTCCATGCTACGCGGTTTATAGGGCAAAATCTTGTATCATTTTGCTTATTGAAGGGTTATTGAAGGGCGAAGAGTATATTCTAAATAGTCAACAAAGTTCTGGCATTTTTATTTGCAAGATTACATTTTCTTTAGCTCTGAAATGATTTTAATTGTTTTGCCAATTATCTAAAGTGTGTGGCCACCAGATGAAAATTAGCAGTTTGACTTAGAGTGACATGTTTAGTAAACGTATAATTAAATTAACAAGTTCATCATTCTCTCTTTTACGCTCATCTTCTTTTTTCAATAAAGAAACTCCTCTTATTAGTGATGTTATATTTTTTCATACTGTCGTCGCATGTGCCTTTTTTGTGTCTTGCATGGTAAGTAAACCAGCTGACAAAAATCTAAGGAACAATGGGAGGAGAAAAGGGAATTATCACATAAATATTTTTGGGAGGTCATTTTCTCAATGAAAGTGTTTCGCGTTCGCGTTGTGAGAAATTAAAGCATGAATGAATTACATTTACCCACACTCCTCTGCTATATGTTGATGTGGGGGCTGCGAGGCTCTTTAGGAAAAAAATAAGTGACATGCGATATGCGATACAATCTACCAGTTTAATTGTTTTACACCCATATGTATTGCAGTTAGTAATTAAGCGAGTTCACTAAAGTGGAGCAAAAAATAGTGATTTTTTTTGGAGAAAGCCTTACGTGTACAAATATAATACATCTTAACAATATGCATGTAGAAGCTCTGAAATGTACGTACAACTTGGATTGAATTCACTTTTAACTGAATTTTTACTCAAAAATATTTTGCCCTTTCTGATATTTCGTGACCTTCTGTAGATAAAACAAAAACAAGACTCTGTTTGTTTACTACCAGTATTTTTCTGCCTCCTGTCACGGATTGTAGTAATTCGACCTATGGGGAACTCAGAAGTTTTTTTTCAAGAAAAAGGGAAAAGGGAAGCTATAAGACGGCTTGTTTTTCTTACAAATATCCTACAAAAACTTTGCCCCTTTTCACAATAAAACTAGTGGAATAAAATGATGTGAAAAGTGGAAACTTACGGATTGAAAAAAAAAACAGAAAGAATTGTCATTAGCACGATCGCTCCTTATCCCGGTAGTATAATGAAAAAAGGGGTGGAGGTTGAGATGAATGCTAATTGTAACCACTATTTTCTACATGGAAAAACAGTTGTGAAAATAATTGAGAATTAAAGCATGCGTAACTAGTTCCCCGGCTCTGAGACGGAATACCCGTTGATATACTGGTGCTGGCCATTAAATAGGAAGGAAAAGAACCGTTATTATTTTGTTTTCGTTACCATTATATATTAACGTGATTCTCCAGTCTTTGCTCAGTGTCTCGGAAGAATATTCCGTTCTGTAGGTAGGCATGTATGTTCATAATGAATGAAAAAATGCAAATGAGTCTAAAGAAAAAAGGTCCAGAAAGAAACATGATCATCCAAGTGGGAGGGTGATTGTGTTTCCCCTTTCTTTTGCCTCCTTTATTATTATTTTTCTGTCCTTTTTACATATTCAGCTCTAGTGGTTTTATGGTTTGTAAGGAAAACTTTTGTAGGCAAAAATACGAGAAGACTGCTTAATATGGTCTTTTGGGTTTAGCAAGAGGTTAGCAGTAGTTTTTCCACTTGCTTTGCCTAATGTGTACGTGAACTATTAAAAAGTTTTGGGAAAGAAGGAGACCCTTGAGTCAAGTCATGCTACTTGGGGTCTCCCTGGAAAAAAGTTTCAACTTGGATTTGGTTACGCTTCATTTTCCACTCTCCCAGGAATGAGAACAGTAACGGTAACGGTACCTATAGTAAAGCACTTTAGAGGTTGATTGTGTTGGGAAAAATATGCATTTTTTGAGAATCAGTTTAGTTTATATTCGTGAAACTGAAAGTGAGGTTGCGAGAAAAGCAACTTAAAATACTTACGATGCATATTATGCATGGACATGCATTAGTTAATCTGCCAACTTGATAAGGCTTAGGTATTTATGAATATTAGATAGTCTTGATAATGCATGCTGATCAAAGGAAATTCATTGATGACCGACACTAACCAGTCGAGCTAAACGTCGAGAAATTGGGGCTTTACAAAATGCATGTCACACACAAAATATCTTTTGTCTGATGAGATTACGCTAAATGTTGCTAAATGTGCATCCATAACCGATTGATAAATAATGCAACATAGCTCAATCAAGTGATTCAGGATGTGTATATCGTTTTCGATTACCCTTGTAGATATTTTTTCTCGGCCTGATACCACCTCCTATTGCGGTGCAGAAATTTTATATAGTAAGCGTTTTGCTGAACTCCATACACCGTAAAGGGCACATAAAGTGTTGACATTGACACAAGGTAGATAGGTGGGATGGGAGGAAAATATGACTCTTGAATTATGCAAAGCTAGCGTTTCCTCGACTTCGATTTTTCTTCATGGGAGATGTGATGTTTAATCCACTTTATTTTAACAACCAGTTCATCTCCGTACAAAAGAAAAGCCAATCTCGTTTGAAACTTGACTTGCTCTGCGAGGGTGAAATGATAGTTAATGCGACGAAATGACAGTATTAGACTACCACACGGAAATGTAGCCAACACCAACTAAAGCACTTTCCGACGTTGATAAGATTGAAGATGAGAAGAAGAGATAGTTTGTGGTTTTAACGCAACCTGGAAAAAGGAAAAGTTATTAAGTGAAGCTATGCCATTCAGAAAAAGGATATTAAGTTACCGTTCTTTCTTTCCGACATTTCTCCACGAAGAGAATTTCGCACCGCAATAACCTCAAACAATACATATACCTACTCGCAGGTAGTATACCTATACTATATAATACGGGAATACTAGAGGGTTATGCTAAACCTGATCTATTCTAGAAGAACATTTTCTTGACGGGTTTTTTTGGAGTCACTCACGTGATATGTATGTCGTTCCCTTTTGTTACAACCTATCACCTTTTGACTCCATTCATTGATAGGACACGTCGGAAAGTTGATGCCTGATTATAAACTTATACAGTATGGAAACTAACTTTACCTTTACCACGTTTCCCTTCATCTCAAGTTTCATCAACTTTTTTCATTTCAAAACATCATCTCATCAACATGATCAAATGAAAAAAGCAAACAAGACATCTACTCAAGAAAAGAGACCTCTCGCCATCGTGTAAAAAGTTATTTTTCTCAAGTCCCCTTTTCTTACCCTCTTCAACCCGCGTCGTTTGGCGTACAATCTGCAACCCTTGAAAACAAAAAGCTTTCATAGGTGGAAATGAAGGTGTTAGCTTGTAAAAAGTAGTGGCACACACAGGAATAACGTTTGTATACCTATATGGAATATCTAATTGTACACGAAGGTATGCATCTGCGAGAAAAAAGGGAAAATACATTATACATTCATATGCAGTTAGTACAACTCTTCACAT
Organism: Dicranocentrus wangi; assembly: GCA_036850665.1. Taxonomy (NCBI): domain Eukaryota; kingdom Metazoa; phylum Arthropoda; class Collembola; order Entomobryomorpha; family Entomobryidae; genus Dicranocentrus; species Dicranocentrus wangi. Next base: position 6,528 of record JAANSN010000181.1, on the reverse strand, counting down.
TTCTGCTTTTTGGCTTTCAATAACGCTTTGGCATTACTTCAACCCTTCCTCACTCACTCCCTTTTGTCTTTTTCGACTGCACCTCATTGTCATTCTTCCAAGAAGTTTGGAGAGCTTAGCTGTTGGAATATTATATATGCGATAGAATTCGGATTCCTAACGCTCTATATATAGGATGAACACTTCACCCATGCGTTTTCAGGGTAGTCAGTTTTTCCACTGTCATACAGGACTGTTAACCACCCCATAGTTATAATAATAACTGGAAGTTTTAATGTGTGAATAGTTCAGCCGTAGTTTTTTGAGAGTAGATGATGAACATAATACACGCGCTGTGGTGGATATTGAGACGAAATACACAAACTATGGATGAGTAGCAGTAGCCAAGTTGATGAGCGATAATTTAGTAGTGTATTGTAATAGCATTCTACAAAGTTTACAGTAAATGTTAACGCCGAAAATACAACAGGAATTCCATCACTGCGCTCCATCTCAATCTCTTCGCCTTCTTGAGACCAAGTTTTTTCATAAGAAAAGTATGCACAACAGCATGTTGGTAAGGTCGTTATTAGAATTAAAACTGGTGCGCTATACAATATTCTTGGGATGCTTTTGTTCGTTTTCTATTTTGAAATGCTATTTCATGACTGTGCATCTCAGGAGCACATAATCAGTATAGGTTGTATACCTATGTAATACACATTTTAGCCCGGTACACCACACACGCGTATTCTAATTTGAACGACAAGACAGAAGAAATTTACATTTTGACGTGATTTTTATCATAGAAAAAACTGATTTGGAAGTACGGTTGCTTGCATACGGTTTTTAAAAAGTATGTTTTGTCTGGGCTACATTTTTTACGTTAATATACAAGTTCGTATTGGAAATGGGTTGAAATTGAAATTAGAAGATTCTTACATCAGCATTACAGTGAGTAGAGTACCCAGGTTATTCAGTTATTTCCTTTGGCTAATGGCTTGGCAAGTTGTGTTCACAATAAAAAAAGAGGCTTTTTTATGGAATACGATTACATACATTTTATAAATTTGTACACTGTGTACTAAAATATATTCAATTTCAAATTTACATATTAGCCATCTGTGATGGAGTCCTATCAAAACATGAAGTAGGTTGTGTTTGGAGATGAATGAAAGTTGGTATGTGTAATAATACTACCGTATGCTATTTAAAGTAAATGGTAGCAGTTGATAGGTATGCTAATGCGACATACCTAAACTGACTCTTCTATTATCCCGACTAATAGATGTTACGTTTCCCCTGTAATAAAATGCTTACCATACTTTATAAACTTTTTAAATCCAAGCTTATCAACATAAAGTTATCCTGCAGACATGGTGTTCAGGATATCACGCAAGTGTGTGTGCATGTGTATAATCTGATTTGCTTTTTAAGTTGTACACTTGTCTGGTGTTGTGTCAACATGACTCTGGGATTGGTTGACATTAATTCTGTGTAGCACGTGAATCTGAATTATTAGTCTGGCAAAATATTAGGAGAAAATAATCTTCTGTCGCCCTTTCTGCTTTAAGGTTATAAAATTAAAGTGTATTTTTAATCAACTAATCGCGATGAACATTTTTCAGTTAGCGTTGAGAGTGTTTTTATGATATCTTTCTTTGTATATGAATGATGTTATCTCAAAGGGAAGTTGCGCAAGAAAAATCTGAAATCGCATGAGAATCGTTACTCCGCTTGAAAAAAATGAGAAAACTTTGATCGAAACAGTTTCTTGTGAGAAAAGTGGAAAAAATCTCATTTCAAATTTCTACTGTCTTGAGCAGAGATGAATTGCCAAGGTTGGCCTAATGTGAAATTGTGTGGAGAATGCAAGGCTTTCTCACCGATTTATCTCATTCAACTAGAATTCTCTGGTTGGATGGTGGTGATGATGGTGAACTGCATGAGATTTCCACGATAATGAACGCGCTCCTGTTTGCTCCAAACCTCAACTCTCAAGTGGCCCAGCGGTATAGTGTTTTCTTCGGGAACGAAAATAGGGTCTATTAATTTATTCTCCCTTGTTTGTAGCATAGCTATATCCATATAAATTTTCAACTCTCGCTCGGCTAAACTTTTGCATAACATGCCAGTGAAGGTGATGCTTGAGGATATCGATTATGTACAGGACGTAGGAGAAATGGAAGCTTACATACGCAGAATAGCATTTCTTATCAAGATTTGTTTCATCAAGTTGCATGACTTGAAAAAATAGCTTTATATGTCACCCAGTACACATTTATTGAAACTGAAGAAAGTTTAAACTGACTGATGATCACAAGACGAAGAGTGGCACTGCTGATGTACACGCAAGCAAAGATAGCAGGTTTTCTTCAACCAGGATAGCATATATGAATAGATAGATTACACAATCCGATTCACCACATCTGTCGACTTGATTTATTTTGTCAAGTTTTCATTCAACCCAAATATTTTTCAATCTGGATTTTGTCAAAGGAGCGTGGCTTCATCATTGTAAATTCTGAGCAAAAAAAATTGTGGTGGTTTTACTGGGGTTATTATGCGGTAACATTGTGTTGGTACTTTTTAAAATTGCATTGTATTTTTAATATTATTATGAGCTTTGGTTTTTACAAACTGTATTTACTTTTTTTTAGAAATAGTAAAATCCGTTATAGTTTTGCATTAACCAGAATATGAATTCATGCAATTGCATAAATATACATATTAATTATATAAAACCCTCCTTGCATATCAATAATGTTGTAGATTAAAAGGGTGATGGTGGTACGCAGGCATAGCAGGTTGAGACTGTTTCCTCTTGCATTGTTTGCTGCGCATCCATGTGTAGCTAAATACAATTGAAATTGAAAATTGCTGTAAATACATTCACACAATTTTAGAAAGGTTTGGAGGATTAGGTATGCATTAAAAACCCATAATTTTTATTGTGACGATGAAGCGGAAATTCAAACGTCGACTTGCACGCTTAGAAATATCAAATGTCCATTTCCACCTGCCATTTTGCACTTATTTTTAAACAAGCGTTCATTGTGTGTTTGGTCAAAATGGAACTGTCAGAAGAGCACATACTGTCATAAAACGTACAGCCTATTTTCAGTAGTGCCACACAATGATTGACGTTCGTTTATATACATGTATTAAATGAGTTTTCTGACGGTAAAAAAGATATAAATTATAAATAGCAAGGAAGAGGAGGAATTCGGAAATACTATGCGCTCTGGAAATAATCCCAAATGTGAACAGGGGACACAGGAAGAAGAAATACATTGCAAGAAGATGATTGAAGGACTGAATCGATCCATAACAGGGGCAAAGCGAGAACAGGGACTCTGGTCCTAATAACTAATAACACTATGAAAAATTAATTACGTTTTAAATATTATACGAATACTCGTGAATCGTGACAGTTTACTGTGGCCTGCGGTGTTACATTAGTAGCAAATATAACTACCTATCAGAATTCAAAAATATTACAAAGGCGGACTTCATAGCTAGGGCTCAATATTGTTATTCAAAAATTATTCTAATTTTCAAAATATTAACTGTCTACACTCATTTAAACGCGTTGAGCCTCCACGCCCGCAAAGTTTATATGCCTATTAATGCTGACGGTATTCATTTTGTGGGTAGAGCATCGTGTTGTAAAATGCCCATTTGGAGTATATATGATCAAGAATCAAGTATTTACCATTAAATTGAGACGTCACACCGACTGTGGCCAACTCAGCAGCAAGTTTTCCACGTTACGCAGCTGCGCGGCTCAGTGTAGGACCGAAGTACCACTTTTGGGTTAAAACCGACTGGAATGGAATCGGTATACGAATTTGGTATTCTTACCAGCATATGACAGGAAATGTACTTTAACATTGTTACACTAGGTAGGTATTACGATCCGATGGAATCAAAAATTATCTTTATTTATTTTACAACACAGACTGACATAATTGCACTGAATGATCCACGCATAATATACACTCCAAATACGACATAGCAATAAAAGCGATTTCGGAATGTGTAAACGTATAGGTATACATTATAATACTGACTGATTGTGAATTCGATACAGAAGATATATGGCGTAGGATAACTACCTCAAAGAGTTGAATTACCAATATTAGCAGTTGTATAAGAACTCATTGAAAAGTTCTTCAATCAAATATTGTGTACACAAACAAACAAAGTTTGTCATGAACATGGTTTCAGAGTTTCAGCTTTGAGGTTGAAAAAAAAGCTGTTGATAGTCTGTCTCACTTCCAGCAGACATTACACGAACCCAGAGAATCCCATCCAAACTCACAAAAACGATGTGTGTAACTTGTGTTTGAAGAAGGCCCCCATCATCATTTTTCCACTTTACTCTGTATTTTTATTCACTTTTACACTCTCGACTATCATCATCTTGAAAATTAAATGAGTAAATAAAAAGGGAGCAGCGATCGAACGATTGGATTGAGAACGAGTCGTTTTATCAGTAATAATGCTTGTCTTCCTTACATGGCTAATTTTTTTTAGGCAGTAGCATTTTGTTACACCAACAAAACCCCTTTCCCGTCATTAAATCAGTGCTACATGTTGACTCTACACGGGTTATCTGTCTCAAATATCATATTATCTCAAATATTGTTGCACTACTGCATGTAAAAGTTGCATCGAAGGATTTTGTGATAACACTTGAAATCAATGCTCTGCCCAGCAGTTTGCTTTTTTGTGCTGTTTACATCATTACAGAAACGATTAAAGTGATGATGCGATGGAAAACGAATTGATTTATTTTTGTAAATGAAGGAAATGTCATTCATGTTGGATGAATGCGAGGGTTACGGCTAGCTGTGTCAGGAAAAAAGCGACTATCAGTAACACTTATTTTGCGACTTTTTATCAGTTTTATTACACCATCAAGGCATGCCACACCGACACACCATCAGCTTTTGCAAATTACCATAATTTCTTTCGGAATTTTGAGTGACGCGTATTGTGCAGATTAAATAACTGATGTTGATAGAAAATGTGCATATCTGTCTATTCACTAAAAAGCCTTTTTACGACGCGGCTTGGATTTAAAGATTTTCTCCTGAGGTCTACGACGGCACGAGGTGATGCCGGGGACACACGCAATGTCTGAATGTGTCTGCACAAGTTTCCGTTCACCATCGGATCAGCAGGCAAGTTTGCAGCTGCGATTTACAACTGGTGTGTAGGAAGTAATAATGCTCCAATTTTGCCAGTATGTTCGTATCTTGATGATGTGATGATGTATATATGTATGTAGGTAATATCCATCAACATCAACACGATATGCCATTTTCCCATCACCACGCCAAGCCGTCAACAATCACCGGGGGTTAATTAAAACGGAAAGCTGAGCATGGCTTTGTTTGGTTTGGATGACCACCAGCTATCTTTAAATTTGCAAGAGTTTCCCGTGCTTAAAAGTAAATAAGTTAATCTAGGACGTATAAAATTAAGTTAATAGCTTTTTGTTATCAGATTCAATGCATTTTTGTAACTTTACGCTGGCTTTAATTAGTGTGTGAGGTACAAAAACACACACATGCAACTTACGCACGAACGGCTAGGACACTCTACTTCTCAAAGGAGGAGTAAGGGTGATGTGGGTTTCTGCGTGTGCTTTTAGAAAGCAATTTTCATTATCAAAGAAACGCATTTGGCTAATTAAAATATATCGTTGTAAGTGACGGAGTGATGACAAAGGTTCTTTGTTGAGATAAGTGACTTGGCTTGAGAATTAACAGTGGTGTAGAGTGTTCGACACAGAATCAATAATAGATCGTTTATGAATAAGCCATACATATGTATTGATCCACACATCGAAGCAGGTTTAGTGACCGCCTGTCATACACGTAATGAATCTTCCGTGTATATATTTATAGACGAAGGCTTGATAATACTGATATACGGTACGGTATTTAATAAGCAATGTATGTTCCATCATTTTGTGTGTCGAGTGGATAGGAAGGCTTGGTGGAGAAGAGAAAATGTTACGCAACGAGAGATATAGTACGTACGTGAATAAATGTATCTCCTTGAACGATAATATTGAATCTTGTCCTTATCTACCACACGCACAAAATGAAGACTGGAATAAACGCGACGAGTTTATTTATTTTCCTCGTGGAATAGGTATATTATGGTACGTATACAGTTGAAAAAGTAATGATGAAAAATTATTTTACAATCGTGGTGCTGAAAAGTTCGAAACGCATACAGTAGGTAGTTAATGTATTCATATTTCATAGACTTCTGCGTAATTATTATTCATTGGTTTTAAATCCAACATTTGCAGTGTGACTGACTTGCACCCTCAAACTAGTGCATCTTTCAGTGTCGATGTACATATAAAACCCATTAAAGATTCATTTGGTTCCACCTCTACAAACAAAAACATGAGTAGTTTCCAATACTGCCAAAGGTGGTATCATCAACTATGAAGTAAAAGTCAAATTCAAATTCAAGTGTTTTGTTAAATTTGACAATATTCAAAATTACAGACTTAAGAACGTG
>JAANSN010000180.1:0-81101 GCA_036850665.1 Dicranocentrus wangi | reverse complement strand
TGATTACACTTTTCCTGGAAAAATAAGGATTTTTTCGTCTTCTTTTTTTGCAAAAAAAGCAATTCTCAACTCTTCCCCACGGTTCTTATAATATCTCCCTTAAGAGGCACATATATAGAGGGGGATATTTTGAAAGAAACTAAAAAAAAACTAGCAATTTTCTTGATTTTTTTTTTTCTCTCTCTCTCTCTCTCTCTCTCTCTCTCTCAAAAAGAATCTGCTTGAAAATGAAAAAAAATCTGTAGTAAGCACCACCAATTTTTCCCCAGACAGAAAGGGGGAAAGCGAGAGCAGCATAAAACCTCCATATATTTTGTTGACTCAATAAATATTCAGAATTTGGGTTAGCATGTGTTTCCGTACGTGTACATATGGAGCTGGTGTAGAGAAAAAAAATATTCAAAAATCACAAACTGTGTAGGGTAAAAACGTGCTGGAGGAAGGATGTGCGAAGCCTGGATTTTTTTTGTGGATGCATGCAAGTCGCTCAGTGATAGAGCTGTCTTTCACTGAACCGGAAGGAAATAACAAGGGAGCGCACAGACGGGCTTTTTCTCAGCAACAGCATATTCCTCCTCATATTCATATTCTTCTTGAGTCTCCTCCTCGGCACGAAACTAACAATAAGAAATAAAGTTCTCCTTTTGGTCTTCATCCCTCCTTAATTTCAATGTTATGATAATATCCCGAAATGATAATAATAGTAATGACTATAGTGAAGTGTATGAATGATGCATCCAAAAAGCAAGAAGAAGGGTCTACGGAATGGCCGCTCCTCTCCTCACTCCTCACGAGAATGCGGAAGAAAATGTGTAGAGAGTAGAGGGTCGAGAGAAGAGGAAAATAATAACGCTCAATATATCAAGTCAGTGGTTTGTACATAAATCTTCCTTTTTTGAGCCTGAATTCATTCATTCCTTTTTCTCTCTCGTTTTGTTGCACTCATCCATCCATGGAGAGATCCACACTGTCAATGAGCCCATGGTCGTTTGAGCAAGAAGGAATGGAGGCTCGGGCGGGTTCAGATATGTATAACTCGCCCAACGTTTGGAGAAAACTCGCTTTTTCTTTTTCTGCACTTTTTTCTTCTTGCGATGCAGTTCTGGGAATACGACGTGCAAGAGCCCAGAACGTTTTTTGACAAAAGTCATGAAAAAAATGTATATGTAAAATATGTATACGTGTTATACGACGAATGTGTTAAACGGGAACATTATGATTTTTCATTTTTTCGTGTCCAACATGCTGACTTTTTGGTCCCATGACCATATTGAACAGAGCGAGAAATGATGACTTTCACATCCATAATATTTTACGAGTTGCATAATGGGCTATAAGGAGGCAATAATAAATGTAGGATGTGTATATAATTTCATTTTTGGTTAATATTTGCAAAGGGGAATTCACAAAAAGTCACACTATCTTGATCCGCACGTCCTAAAAATGCTTCATTTTTGTAAACAAGCTAGAAAAGAAAATCGATCACAACAACTCAATACTGTCTTCAACTTGAAATCGATGATGGTTCCCTCCACACACACACCGCTATCTCCAGACATTCTGTAAACGAAAAATTGCCTGTTTACACGAGAACGGGGGGAAAACCAATGTAAAGAAGGCAATAGATGCCTATCAAATTGAAAAAGGAAACTTGAGCGCAAGGTTAGTAAGAAGGTAAGTCAACTCCTGTTCTAATTCCCTCATTTTTTAAAACTCCCATAATCATTATTTGTCTTTCTCTGCTGAACCCACTACTTTTCTCCAAACTTATTAATTTTTACGAGTTATTTGTATCCCATTTCTGAGGAAAAAATCACGTGTTTTCAACAACTACTTTTCCTCTTCCAAGAAATACCTAAAGCAACGTAAACATTGTTATATTAGACCATGTTAAGTACACTCATAATCAAAGATATATTCTCAAAAACTTTCTTCCGTAGTTTTAACACATACATACCTGCAAAAACAAACAAAAACATTGCCAACCTTCCAAAATCAACATGCCCTAATTGAGCTTCACTACCAATGTATACGAAATAAATACAAAAAATATGCCCCTTACTTTTCCCTCATTAATCCATCCTATTTACTTAGAATCTGATCCAAATCGAAGTTTTGATTTGATAGTAAACACTACGCGCGAGTCGAGCCCTCTGCACCTACGTCAACATTATCTTTCTCTGCGCTTTCTTCTTTTTGCTGGAATGAAAACGTGACCTGGTGGCCCAACTCTTTTATTTCAAGATTTCAAGTCTGCCCCCTTTCACAAGTCCACACAGGAAAATTGTGAAGTGCGTGGTGCACAAGGCAATATACTCACTCCTCCTGTCCAGTAAATTCAAGTGGACGAGGTGGCCGCCGAACGTGAGAGGAAAGCTATTAACACAGCTCGCTCCGCCTGTACATGTTTAAACGGGACACGGGAGAAAGCATCGGGTATATTTTTTTTGGAACAAGTACTCCCTGAGACACAGTGCATATCTACTAATATTTTTTATCGATTGCCACACGTTATATTCCCTTCTCTCACAGAGCCCGTCACATTTTCTCCATTTTCACCTTCAGTCAGATATACAACGCCATTGTATTTTGCCCTTTGAGGTAAGACTACAGACGACGAGCGTGCGGTGGAGAGTAGACTCAAACTTTCATAAACTCATATCTCGGTGTTAAATAAATGTCCATTGAGTTGAAAGACTGATAAAAAACAAGAGGAGTCGTACATCACAAAAAACTGACTTCAATGCTTTTTGTATTAAGAAGGATATATAGACCTAAAGGTGGAAAAAAAACTTGAGGAAAGGGAAAAATGGTGAAAAAAAAACTTAACTTTACGTATATCTATCTATGCCCCAACTCGAAGAGTTTTGTTGTCGCTTTTTTTTGTGGTTCCCTCAACCACGAAAAAATATATATCAAGAGTCCATCCATCCACGAGGAAGCCCAACCAAGCCAAAAAAAAAATCAAGAATGCAAACCTCTGTATATATTTTCTTATCGTGTAGTCACTCTACAAATTTTATCTGATGGAACTCTGTCAGCAAATAGTTTACCGAGAGTGATGCAAGTGTCGGTGGTGGTTATTTTTTCTCGGACTTCACGGTGGTGGTGGTGGTGACAATGGGGATAGGAGAAAAAAACTGGTTGGTTAGTTGTGTGAGTGTGAGCTTGGCCGCTGTATTTTTTTTTTTGAACTTTTACTCTATTGCTTTCCCTTGATTGCTTCCCAGACCGCTGGGTTCCAAATATATTTAGCTTTATGTATAGGGACCTCTGGACAGCCCCACATTTTGTTATGCTAGTCCCGTCCCACTTCCACTATCTCCAACTTTCCAGCACACCATCCCATTATCACTCCCAGTGAATTGGATTGAACACACCGGAGCTGGTGGAGCTAGAAAAAAAAAGTGGTGACAGCTTGAAGGTATATATGCAGTATGATACTACAATTACAACCGGATGGCTTATTTCCCAGGTTGAGTATATAGCTCGACCCAGAATAGGCATAGCGTTGTTGCATTTGCATGGTCCCATTTTCCCCGTGTTTGCTTAAAGCAAGCAAAAACAAAAAAGAAATTTAGCTGTTTTGAGGAAAATTCCGGACGGACTAGCGTAATATACACTTTTACATAAATTATATTGCTTGCAGCAGAGAAACCCGAGAGTTTCTGCTTTTTTTTATTAGTTTTTTCGGCTTTTGCTTTTGACGCAGCTAAATCAAACATTTTCATTTCCCGGCAAACAGGGAAAAATGAATATCAACAAAGTGCCTAGGTGGTTGGTAGTAATGGTTTTAAAGGCAGAGATATCTGGGTAGTAAATATTTTATGATGTGCATGAAAATCAAAACTTTGAGCGGAGAATAAACAGCTCAAGAACTAATAATATGGCTGTGGGATATACCTCCGTAAACTGTTCTGGTGGTGGGGGATATCGAATGACTCAAGAATTTGGGCTGGAGGAGCAGCGGTATTATTTTACGGCGTGATTAAATGCTACTATCATCATCATGGATATGGAGTATTGTAATGGCGTGTCGGTCGGTGCTCGACTGAAGTCAGTTCACATTTCCAGGTTTTTAGGCGGAGCACAAATCGATTTCCTCATTGGAGCTGCACACACATAGCAGCACAGGTATAGGAATAATTGTACATTAATAACTCAAAGGATCCGATTCGAGGATGTGGATAAATACACAAACACACGCCGTTTGTTACAATGCCGTTATACGACTGTGAGTTTTTGGCTAATGCCGAAGTGCCGACCCAATTTAAAGATGCTTCCTTATTAAAACTAAATGGGACGTTGGCCATGGGAAATTCGGGAAATGGCTTCGTTCGTTCGTTCGTTCGTTTAGTGACATAAAATATACCGTACACACTGCTCTCAATAGAAGGAGCACAAAAGGCAAACAATAAATACGTCCCAGAAATACGTATATAATATATAAGTATTGTCTTGCTCGTCATTTGAGGAGTAACTACTTTACTTGCCTTTATCCCTCACTCCAACATTTCATACGCTACCCGCCGAGGTTATCTCCAAGTTTTCTCCCAATTTTATCGCGACTAACACCTCAGGGACAAGAGAAAAGGAGTAGCTCGCCAAAACAGATATGAAGAGCGAGACTACACCCCAAATCAACGCATTTGAGTTCCCTCCCTCCTAGATTCGCTCCTGTTTCATCGTCAGTCAGTCAGTGACTAGCTCTGTTTTGTTGCGTGGTAAGCAGTTATCCTAGAGAAATCGTTGATGACATGTGTGCTCGCAATGAAACGGGGCTCGCTCGCTTGTGTAGTCGCTCGAACATTGAATTGTCATAATGAGAAAGTGCTAGCGGAGCGGTGGTGCTGCTGGTGGTGGTGGTGTTGGTGGCGGCGGCGGCAGCAGTGGCAGTGTCAGAGAGGCAGTAGGCTAATGACTTTCTTTAAACAGGGGAAAAGGGTACATTCATATAGTCTTTTCGGGAAGCGGTTTACTACTACACTGATGTGAGCCTCTTCTTTTTGTACAGTGGTGGTGGTGGGTTGGCAGCCAGCCCAAAAAATTCGTTATTCCCGAAAAGTTATAGGGAAGTGCTTAGGTTGCCATCCCTGATAGGATATTATAGGAAAGTGAGCACTTGAATCTCGTTACACTTTTGCTCACAATGATGACGGCAATCATTATTAGAGAGGGGGAACAGGGCGCAGCGTCATTACAGTCTAAAGAGGTATACTGCTCTGCTGCTACTATGCTATGCTGCTCGCCTGGAAGCATGTACATACATTTTCGAGGGCTACATCCATTTTGTAAGAAAGTTGAGCACACAAGTTTAAGTAGGAGTAGTTCTAGTAGCCCACTGACAAACTCTTCCACTTTTTGGCCAACAACCCAACAAAATAATATATTTCTTTTACCTTTTCTCTCCTCTTCTACACAGCTCCCTGCTATACGGAATAGGGAGTAGTAGTGGGGAAACGGGAAAAATATAGATTGTTCGGAGAGGAGAGTCTTGCTTAATGCTTCCCAACTTTTTCCTTTTCTCTTCAACTAATGCCTACTCTCCACTCTCTCTTTTTGTCTCTCTGGAGAAATGAGTGTCGGCAAGATGACCTATAAAACTGTCAATTTGTCGTAAACTGCTTAGCCTAACATAGAAACGGTCCATGGGTCATGATGAGAGGGAGATGATGATAGTTATAAGGATATGGCCTTGTCAGCTGGTGCACTAGTGACATCAGGAGGCTCCCCTACTACTCCGCTTCCTTCGCCTTTGCAAGAGCCGCAGATTTTTCCCCCTTTCAGACTCCCTTGTTAGGTATACATCCATTACGTACACAACTTATTATTATCATTATTATTGTTATTATAGAAAAAAGTGTAATATGCAACTGGCAGTTGGTCCAAGCATTCTCGAGCTCATCGTAGCAGATTATCAAGGACTCTAAGCCACTTGAGGAGAGGCTAGCAAAAAGAAAGTCGCTCATTTCCAGGGAAAAAATATATATAAAAAAAGTATTTTTCTTTCCACTTTGAAACAGCTTCAGTCGTCAATTTAACCCGATGAATTCCTTTTCCACTGGTGACGTTAGCTTTAGATGCAGGGTGCCAACAACAGGATAATAATATCACATTGCGGGGTAGTAGTTGTTCACTCCACGAGCATTCATATTTGTCTGGCTATTACACGTATTTTATATTTCTCCAAGTGAAGTCGACTGACAGTGAAGCCGTCATCTAGCCTCCATACGGAGAGGGCGCAGGAGGGAACAAAATTCCGTGGGGAGTATATCATTTCAGCAATACTTTTTAAAATGACTTGTTCAGCAGGAAGGAAAAAATTACATGTTTTTAGCCCCTCACCTGTGCCTTTGTTTATGACCACATTTGTTTTCATCCGTTTAGTCGACGAGGAGGTCGCAATTTACTTAAATAATATTTTTGATTCGGAGTCGATGGGAGAGTAAACATGTAATAATAATAATAATAGTCTGTTTGACACATATTTTTTCGGGGCGGGCTGCAGTGTGGTTTGGTCGGTCGGGATTTTCAAAGGACAACAAGTCTCCCAAGATGAAAGATTTTCTCTCCAAGTGATGATGATCCCGACAACAAAGCAGCCAACCAGCCACCCAGCCAAGAAATTAAGATGATATTGTTGTTGGTGGTGGTGGTGGTGATGATACACAGCACTGCAGCGTAAGCTGTCAGGCGGGGATCTCGTCTTGAAATATGTGTGTCAGCTGGATGGAACTGTGTGTGCCTAGTCCAGAATCCAGACAGAGTGGTGGGCCAGTCATTTGGAAAATTCAAGAATGTTTTCCAGATGTGAAAATTCTAAGAGTGCCAGGGAATTTGATGATATGATGCTGATGATACAAGGACTTTTAGGTACCAGCTTTTCCTTGGCTATATATTTGGTACATCCTCCAACCGCCCCATTTTCCCCGTCATCATCAAAACGGTCTTCGCGGATTATGGTATAGTTACTCGCTAATAATAATAATAACGGGGAAATGATGATAAAGTAGTGATTTTCCTACTCGTGCCCGTTCCCACTTGATGAGATATGATATTCCAGTCAGAACAAGGTTTTTCATAAAGACTACCAACCATCTTTACAATCTATAATGTAATAATATATAGATCGGTCGAGTGAACTAACGTCCTAGTCCTCCTCCAGCAACATATAACCATTCAGGCATCCCACTTTTACATTTCACTCGAACGAAAGCCCGGACAACCGGCTATAGGTATTTTCAGAGGCGGAATTTCAGATGGCATGTGGAGAATATCAACGAGAGCCCGAGTTTTCCCTTCTGCTCCCCACTCTTCATGTATGTATGTCTGTGTGTGTGTGTGTGTGTGTACTTAGGAGGGCTGACGAACTTGTAACCGCAAAAACCATTGGACGTACGCTATATCCCTCTACCTGCTTTCCTTGATGGTGATGATGGAGGTGAAACAGCTGCTGACAGAGTGGTACCCTACTGTCGTAAGCCCTTTTGGATACTTTCACTTTTTTTCTTTCTGGTGGATGGGAGGGAACAAGGTGAAAACAAGACTTTGTGGAGCCCACTGGCAAAAAAATGGAGGAGCGTGATGGAGAGAAAGTGGGATTGTGTAACAAAGTCCTTGGCTGTTTTTAGTTGTTAGCGCAAACCTATATCTTGGTCACATAGTCCGAAAGTCGGTTTTCTCTTATTTGGAATCACCGTGCAAAGTTGAGAGAGAGAGGAAAAGTTATTTTGCACTAGAAAATTGCACGTTTCTCAGTGTCCCCCTTTTTACCGGCGTAGGAAAAAATGCCAGGAAAAAATGATAATATTTCCATAAGGTGTTACTTTTTCCATTTGTCTTTTCCTCCAGTGCTCCAGTGGGAACACAAGGTCGTGGTCGACAAAAAAAAGCCGTGTGCACACCATGATGAGTAGGGATCTAGCTACCTATTTTTTTTACATCAAGATACACACCGTCCGATATAGATTTTCTCGACAAAAAACTGGGGCTGCCTGCAACGGAGAAAGTTGGGAGAACATAGTCACAAAACATGGAAAAAACTTGTATCCATTGTTAACCAGCGGCTTATCTCCTCATACATTTTTCATATTTCGTTTGTAGCTCGCTGACTAGTACGCGTCTTGTAGTATTTTTGTGCACATGTGTGTGTGTGTATTGTACGAGCAAAGGGGATTGCAATGTGGTTGCAAGGGCTTTGAATCGAAATAAAGAAAATGGGAGTAAGAATGGTTGGTAGTAGTTGCGCTCAAGATCTGCCCGGCTTACGGGATTCACAGACACAGAAGATGAATAGATAGAACAAGACAAGGAGAAAAAGGGAGGCTGCGTGAGTGGGGTTTTAAAGCGTAGTTTAAATTCCAACTCTGTTTACATTAAGTACTCGCTCGTCTGCGACTCTGTGAGCAACATATAACATGCCCATAGACACATTCACACACAAAAGCTTTTCTTCCCTTTCTGGTGGGCTCGGTCGGGCTGCATGATGGAAACGCAACAACTACCGTTCGTTCCTATTTCAAAAAAAAAGTTGGGCTTCTTCCTTCCGAGCCGAGTGTCACCCAAATTTCTTCCCAATATTGGCTATTGACTGGTGGCTGGAGAGCAAGAAAGTCCTACTTCTTCCCCTTTTGTATTTCCTGTTCTCTTGTTGTGCATGCGTTGACAAAATATTCTTCATTTTTTTTTGCAGGGGGATAGCAGCAACTTACTCGCGAAAAAAGCAAAGTCCCACCACCACAAAGTGCGTTTTCAAGGGGAAATGGGTAGGACTGCGGGTGAATACGTGAGTGATCACAGTGTGGCTGATTGTAATCCCATGATTTGCGACAGAGACAAATTGAGAAAGTCACAACTTACATATAATATCCAGAGCTTGGAGTTTTTGGGAGAAGTACAAAAGGCAGCTTCGCAAAGCTTATGGAAATTTTCCCTCAAGTGGATAGCAATTTGGCGTATAAAATATGGCACACTTTGGGCATCCCCGTTGGAAAATACAAATTATTCCACTTTTGTTGTTTGTCCCTATACACACAACTGTAGAGTAGAATTCAGCGGAGTAAAGAGAATAATGGAAATTGGATTTCATTATTTCTGTTTGTTCAAGTAGCGCTAACGATGGGGATGCGAAAATGCTGGGATACGTACAGTGTCCCATAAATGTATATATTCCAGCACGTGAAACGCGTCACGTTGCGTGCAAGTCGCTGAGGTAAGCGCTTTCTCAAAATTTGCAGCCTTTCTACTATCTCCCATCGAATACTACATGGTAACATGGTCTGTATTTGCCATTTTCATCGCCAATTCTGTTGGAAACGTCAAAAGTGGATTGTGGGATAAAAAGCTGGCTGGGGTGTCTCAAAGCACACAATGCAAAACTTTCCCATAATTATACGCATGTATGAAGGGGAGCCGGGCCGGGCTCAAAACCAAGGACATCGATAGACTCAATCTGATATAATATATATGCTATTCATGTCATTCAATTATTTCAATTTGGGAGCCAATGAAACCCAAACCTTTACACTACTTTCCAAGTTCATCTTGTTGAGAGCTTATTTGAAAATACATGAGAGTTGCCTTTCCCAGAATTCCTTTCTTTTGTCGCCCCCTCTCTCAAGATGGAGTGGAGGAGGAGGAGAAACCCTACATAAAAAAACTTCTTCTCTTTTTAGATTCACTTTCTCCGCAACGATTTTACTCAAAAACCAGAGTATTTTTGCTGTGTATAATCCACCTCTCCTAAAGTCGGATTTCTCCACCAGGCTGAAAATGTTATTGGAGCGTAAACAGCTTCCCTCAATCCTTTTTCTCCCTCCAGAGCAGAAGGAGATATGTGCCAACTTGTTTACCCAAAATATGTGCACAGGAAAAAGTCTCCCCTTTACCTGTACAAATTGTGAATTTGTGTAATATTTATCGTAAATAGAAGCTCTGGCGCTCTGTATTTGTGTATTTTCTCCACTTTGCGTCAGTATTTTTTCCCTGGAATTCCCCCTTTGAATGCGCTAGCAGGGCTAAGCCCAGGGAAAAACGTCAAAGTTGGAATTGCAAAACCACGTATTTTCCCCCTCCCCGGCACAAGAATGCTTCAAGTGTTTACAATTTTTTTTGCCTTGTGCAATATATATCCCCCTGTTTGCATTCCCATATAAAAAGCTGATTTAATTCCAACAATGACCATGCCAGAAATTTTCTCTGGGATTGGGCAAGGATGTTCTCAGGCACGAGCACCAAGAAGAGAGAGAGAGAGAGGGGGGGATGGGCTTAGATCAAAAACCAACTGGCCTTGGTTGGCAGGTGGAGGAAAAACATGCTTTGATGCTTTCTAAGCTCATACTCACAGTGCGGAACTGTTGCAGGAAAAAAATTCCAATTCCCCCCGCACTGAATACAGCACCACCGCACCGTCATGCCATGCCATATGGTGGCTCAAGCATATCCCTTTTTTCTCCCTTTTTCCAAAAAAAAGAAGAAGAAGCAAGGTTGACTGTCATGCAGTACGAAAAGGCAATGGTCCAGTTTCTCTCGTTTTTTCTCCACTCCCTTCTAAATGGATTTGTGTTTTCTTCTTTCGTCTACAATACAAAAAATATCTGGAATTCCTCCATTGACCCATAATAACATCTTGTGTTCATCTTTCTCGGAAAAAATGGAGCACTTTAGAGAGAGAAAAAAGTTTTATATCTATTTATTATTTACTTCGTCATCCACTTTCCTTCTAATAGATGTATCATGTGCATTCCGGAACACCGGGTTAGCATATAATATAGAAAGCAGGGAATGATGGGTTCCATACGATTTTTTATATTATCATCATCGTCATTATAACCAAGTTTAAATTGAATAGGTTTTACTACTACTACCCCACAATATTATTTTCACAAAAGCCCGGAAAAGTTTTTGGATTTTATGTAACATTTTCCCTTTCACTCGACCACACACTCCTGACTTTTCTTGTGTTCCGCTTAAATTTTCTTATCAGAGCCCGCAAACTTTCCTTGTCCCCACCCAACCCACTATTTTCCCCCTTTTTTGTCAAAACTATCACATAAATCCTTCAAGCACAGATAATTCATATTTCATATCATTGTCATCATCATAAAGCACATTTTTGCAGCTTTATTCTGTCTTATCGTCCCGTTACTTTCTTGGGCTATTCCTCCTCCCTCCCTGCTGTCTTGTGTGGAAAATTGTCAAGTATCAGTATTTTTTCGCGAGGATATATATTCTTTTTATTTTCACATTTTCACATTCGAACCGAAATACAATACAGGAGAGAAAAAAGTTCCATTTTATGGGTGTTGTTTTTTGGAGGGTCGGGACGGCGGGAGTAGCGCAATGACAGTAGCAGAGAGAGCAGCAGTTGCTGTAATGGGGGCTTATTATTATGGATTTTCTTTAAGACTTCAAAGAGCTTAGCACAGATTTCCATTATTGTCTCCTTCACGATACATCCAATGCGAATCTGGAAGTTTATAGTTTTTCAGGGAGGGAGCCACTCTGGGAGGGAAAAGGAGGAGAGATAGTGACACAAAGATGTTTACTTTGGGATTCTGCTTAGAGAGAGAAGCTCAGACCCTGTTCTTTGTCTCGTTCACTTCCTTCCAAAACAGTGTGTCGCACTTCGTCTTAAAAAATCTATTTTTGCCAGGTTCGTTTTTATATAAAGAAAAAAAAACGAGGAAAAGAGTAGTGGGCTAAGGAAAAGGAATTTACTTCTTTTTTTGCATATAGATAAAAAACACTTTTTTCCAGAGGGGCTTAAACATAGCAGTCAATAATGCGCTAGATTCATACTTAGAAGGCTTCCACAAAGCGACAAGTTAAGCCCATTTGAAGATGACATGTATACTTTGCATTGTTCCCTGATTCATGATAAACTGGAATAAAAAAACATGCTTCCTCAATATAAATGGAATAAAGCTTGAAAAAAAATTGAGTAGCTTTGATCCTCTATAGTGGTGGTGGTGGTACATGGATGACACCATTTTGAGCAGGAAATGGTATGAGGTGAAGCATAAACTGGGTTGTCAGCTTGTTCCACATCCAGCCAGCACACACCCCTCATTGACTAGATATGCTTAAATGATTTTTTTTCTTCTTCACTCGCAAGAGAAATACTGGTTTCATTTGAGCTCCGAGACGGATATAATTTTCAACCATGGCTTCCTCCGCGCTTGGGAAGCACGGGAAACGAGATTGGAATCTCTTCTCCACAATTTCCCTTTTTACGCGTACGTTAGGAGAAAGCTGAGAGAGAAATGAGGAGGAACACGTGGATTCAAAATGGGACGGCTTTTATAAATGAAGTTGTACATCTGCATCCACTTTTTAGCCTCGTGCTCTCCTCCTGAGTGGAAAGCAATGAAATGTGGAGTGGAGCCGTTTGAAAAAGAAAAGTTGATGACACCGCTTTCGGCATCGGCAGCACAGCACAGTGCATTTCCTTGTCTTCCGAGAGCAGGTTTACACTACAAAAAAATCAGTTGATATTTCAGCCAAAATCTGGTTCACCAGCTAAAAATCCACACCAGTGATCACAGTATCGTCGTCGTCCTTCGTGGGTGAAAGTCATTGAAATTGGTTTGCGAAAACTAGCTGCTGGCGCATTTCATTTTCGCATAAAAAGTTTTTCTTCTTCTTTTTTTCTTAAGCCTTCAATTGAAGCCTCCGTTTGTCAACCTCATCAAAGGGGAAAAATATTGGTATCTCGCGAAAAGGTAGAAGAGGAGGAGGAGGGGGAGGAGGAAACCCAACTGTGGATTGTACTTTTTTGAGGACAAATATACAACTACCATCTTTGTATTTCCCATTACACGTCATGTGACTCATATATACCCCTGGAGTGATTGGAAAAGGTATATTCCAAGCCGTAACATTATCACCATCATGATCTTCGGAAGCTAGTCCCTTTTTCACCAACAACGAAATGCATATCGCAGTTTTTTGACATATATTTATACGCTCCATATGGATGCTCAGCTATCACATTCCACATGTTTCCCTTTTTTCTTTCTTTATCTCTTTTCCAAACCCAGTTTTTTGAGAATGGGAAAAAGGATCCAAGAGAGGAGAAGAGTTGGAGGAACTTGGGCAGATACGTATCACCCTCAGCACGCCACGCTCAAATAGAGAAGAGGGAGAAGAAGGCATATCTGCATTCGAATAGGGAGTGTGATATTCGGGGATGACGACGGTCGATAAAGATCTTTGCTTGAGGAGACACCGAGACATACGCATATCTCGATTTTTTCTTCTCCTTCGAGTTTCTCAAGAAAAAAAAACCTTTTTTTTTCTCCCTTTGCCTTTCTGGTACCTTGCCTTGGCACAAATATGCTCTTACAATATGTTGCACTATATACTTATATGATGGTGATGTGATGATAACATTATGGGATAGCTAAAGGTAGGTTTTTTTGTGTGTGTGCATATTTATTCCGGCATGGCAGAGAGAAGAAGGAGGAAAAAACAGGTTGATATCTTTGGAATTGTCACCTATAAAAGCATACTTTACGAAACTTTGAGCATTTTCTGCCGCCGTTGTAAAACTTTTATTATTATGTACCCACTCAGCTTTCACTGCAGTGTCTTTTTTTCAGGCTGCCATTACTCCTGTCACAATCTATCTGCATGTTTGCTCTTTTCCTAACCGAAAAGAAATTTCATTGGTTACACGTGGGTAAACAAGATACTTTTCATTCTTTCATTTACAATCTTAGAGAACATCTTGTTGAGAGAACATTATTGTACTTGATTTGTACTGTTGCAGATAAAGAAAAGGGAAGAGGGAGAGAGAGAGAAAAAAAACCGGAGGAAGAAATGCAAACCCATAAAAAGAGAGGAAAAATTGTGAGAGTAGGAATTGTGAATATGTTTCCTGCTCCACTCGTCCCCGTCCCTTCTCTTATATGCCACTCCAAAAATGGTTGCGTAAACTTTGGAGTGAAAATTCACACTGAATTGAAATATAAAAAACTAAAGTTGGAAAGAAGGAGACAAACTTTTTTTTCTTTTTTTTTGAAAAAAACTTGGACTTGGTAATGATACACTCTGCACACGAGAGGGAAAAGGCACGGATAATAGAAACTCGGCTCGGAGGTTTTTTTCGGCTTTTGCTTATCACAAAGTGGAGAAGAAGAAGAAGAATATGACAAACATCAAACAAAACTTGGTCTGGTGGTGGTGGTGCTGCTCTACAGCTCTTCTTCTTCTTGTTGATTTCGTATCAGCTTTAATCACATCATCCTTCCAGAACTCAATCCGTATTGTTGGATTTGAAGTGACAATTCATCAGGAGGAAAAAAGTTCCAGAGACCAGGCGGCGGCTGCTACATATAGTTGCACACAAAAGGGTTAACCAATGGGATGATGGTCGAGTATATATACATAGGATTTCAACATGGAACATTTTTTTACGAAATCATTATTTTCAACTGGGATTTTGAAACGGCGGGTTTCTTGGAGGAGATAAAAACCTATGTTGCTTTTCCCACAACAAAAAACGGGTTTGTTAGAAAGTTTCTACTTCTTCTTCTTCTTAAGCTACAAATAATACATTCCCGTCCTGGGGAACAATATTAAACGAGCAGAGAGAGAGCACAAAAGGCAAACTTGTCATTTCCCCGAAGCCCGTAACGAATTATACCTGTCGTCCAATTACTATCCTGAATGGCTGTACATTATATGACATTACAGGGTTTTTATGATTACAGGCCTGTTTCACTACGTACCTAAGTATATTTTTTGTATAATGTGAATCCACCAACTTTGGGGGAACGGCGACATGTGGAAAGGATTGATTGAGATGGTGACATTGAAGTTTTTTCCGCGCTGTCATTGAGAGAATCTCACTGGGGATCCATCCAGCTCCAGCAACAAGCAGAACGCGAGATTGGAGAATGGAGAGAAACGAGTCATTTAACGAGATTGGTTTCAGAGCACGTAGCAATAAAAAATCTGGGGCTATTAGTCGACTTAAAATGTCAACTACATTATTATGATGAACATATAGTTATCCTCGTCTGGTCCACATGGTTTTTTTGCCGTCAGCAGTGTGCTCAATTTTTTAGAGACTTCAGACTTCCAGGCTCATTCTAGCCTCGTTCCACCTGCACGTTTCAAGTCTCCCCTCGCGGAAACGAACAAACCCGCCTGGAACTTGCTTATAGTCTCAACTACTTTTGTGTATCTGGGAATTGAGTCTGGATGGTTTTTCTCGACTTGTGTACAGATTCCCTGAATTATGTACAGATGCATAAATAAATTGTAGGGTACGTGTCAGATTGCAAGTGGCAGACAGGAAGAGGTATTTATTTTCCAACTGAACCCAGATCCCCTTGTCTGACTTCTTCCCGTGTTCTTGTCATCAGAAGATATATTGGCTTTTGTTCTGCTTCCATACTATACTAACGCATCTCTCTTTCTCTCTGGGAAAGTGTTTCCAAAATACTTAGATATGCTCTGTCTATATCTACATGATGCTATACCCATTTTTAAAGAACTCCGCCTACACGGAAAAAATCTAAAGTCCCCAGAATGCGATTGAATGACTCGAGAGCTTTTCAGCAAACAAATTGGAAAAATATGGGGACTGGTAAATCCCCGAAAAGATGATTGTTTCTTCGGACAAATTGGAGTGTCAGTTGGGGTAAAGCTGGCTGGTGGAACCTTAAAATGTGACTAATCTCGGGAAATCGGGGCTGGCAAAAAAAGATAGAGCTTTTACCCCCCTCCAACCAAATCCGCCACCATCTTGAGCAACGCAGCACTGACGTAAATGTGTGTTAGTGTAAACGGAGTAGCAGGTCGGTGACCACGACCTCAAACAATTTTACTGTTTGTTCCTACTTTTCCAACAAAACGTACTACTACGTATTTGCATGCCCTTTTTGCTCAACATTCCCTCCTCGCATTCTTGTAAGTAAAAAGTGTGATCAAAGACATTTTGGGGGAATTTCTTAAAAGCTTCTTAGAAATCATAAGGATTTGTAGGGGGGAAACCTCTTCTATTTTCATACTGGATATAGCTGGCTTAAAATCAACAAGCTTTAAGTAGGCTGTGTAAGAATGAGAAGAGGCTTTATGCAAGAAGAAGAAGAGAAGACGAAAAAAAAAAGATTTGTGTGCTTTCCTCGAGATAAAGGGCCTTCCCACTTTTACATCATCCCGTGAAAGATGATAGTAGGGAAATCTACTCCCTCTTGTTCTCCTCTTTCCTCTCTTTTGCTCCCGCTTGGCTAACCTAATTTCTCTCGGCTATAAAACGGGGTTGGCCATTCCTTCAAACGTGGTTCCGGGAATTTTATCCGGGGAAATAAGTAAATACAGGATATAAAAGACCAGACCTGTGTGTTTCTGGGATTTCCCTGCAGCAAAATATCTTGTAACAACCCAATATTTCACAGGCCCGCTGCTTCCCAAATCGTAAAACTGCATACTCCACGTCTGCACCCCGCTCCAAATATGCGTTTGAAGTTGGAGTACAAATTTATAGTGGCACTGTTCCAGTCATCAATAAATCATGTGGAGTATATATGTATATATGTGTGTATCATGTGGGTTTTGTCCGTGCCGGATATCACAAAGCATAACATTTTTGGAACAAGGGTTATACTTTGGATAAAGAACAAAAGAAAAATCTCAGTTTCATGGCGCTGACTGATTTTTGCCAAGAAAAAAATGTGTTCCTATTACTGTCCCGGTCTCTGTGTGGAGGAGGGAGGACCAAGGTCAGACGTCATTTTAAAGTCGCTTATTTGATAAGCCCAGCCAAACCCAAACCCATATTATTACATTTTGTTCAATATCCCCCGTGGTTTCCCCGTTGAATGTAACGATTTCTTCCACAGTTTTAAAAAGTAGTGCATTGGAACGGATGAATTTTTTTCATCGAAGGAAGGATATTATTTTTTGCCTTGTCATCTTATCCCTTATGCATTGTACTTTCTTGGCAAATTTGAGCCGAGCCGGGTGCCAGCGTTCGTGTGCATGTGCATATAAAACCCACCAACTTGTATGCATCATTTGGCTTGCCCTCGTTTCCATTGCATCGTCAATGTGACCTTCCACACATTCTCAGCACTCTAAATTCCCACAAGACACTCCACTGGGGAAACAAGGAGACACGAAGAAGGCCACATAAAGCCCAATTAATATTATAGCAGGAGAGAAAAGTGAGCCGAGGAATTTATATAATGGCTGTGTTGGCCCATTTGGCCACAATTTTCCACGAAGCATGTTTTGCTCTACCAAAACATGTTCTGGTGCGGCCTGCTTCAAGGTGCTCCACCACCGACGAAACTGCTCGCAGCTCACATGCAGTCTGGCTTTTCGGTAATGTCGCTTGAATTTTTCATGGGGCTTTCCCCCATCCATTACACACACTTTCCACTAGTGCATTTATATATCGATGATGGAGCGCTAGTTTAAACTTTTCAGAGTGGAAGTCAACAGTGGTGGAAAAATAATCAAGAAGTTGGCCAGGATTAAATAAATATTGTCATGTTTCATTTAAGCGAGCAAACCTAATAATGAACTGCAAGTGTTCATTTTGAAGTTTTGATGCGTCACTCTTCAATTGCTTAATTGTTTACGCAATTTCGCATATTACTCACAAACACAACACACTTTTAATGAAAAGTGCCGTAAGGGAATGTAATGGACCACGACGTCAACTGTCAATCAATCAATCGAATACTGAAAAATTGAGAATGTTAATTATAGCTACAAAAATTCAACAGCAAATTTAATTACTCTCAAAAATGCTTTCATTAGTCTACACCCGCCGATCCAGGTGGAACCCGAGGTGGATAACCTCTATCCTTCTTTCATTTTTACTCAAAAGCCAATGATGATAAAGATGGAATGTGGATGCGTAGCGGAGCAAGTTCACGGGGAACAGGAACGTGATGAAAAATTCCCTCAATCAGCTTCTTTCTTTTTCGTGCTTCCGCGACAAAATAAAACAAACTTTTTTTCTTGCTCAGCACCCCACCCCACCATCGACCTTTTCCTTTACGAACCGAGCACAAACAGCAGCAGATATATCTTTTTATCCTTAGGTATATTATTTACTCACTACTTTCCCTTTTTATTACTTGTCGTAACCCATGTAGCCCCGTTATTAGCGTAGGAGAAGGAAGAAAAAACTGGGGAAAAAGTGTGTAGGATGAGCCACGATGCTCACGATCCACATTTTTTATGTGCTCTACTTCTTCCTCCTGAATAAATCAAATCGGAGAAAAAATCTAACAAATCCCTTTTGAAAACTTTGGAAAATGCACATACCCCTTTTGGCACATATGTGAAGGTACGAGAATACGAATAATAGGAAAAAAATATATATTTCATGGGACACATATTTCTCCCTTTTTATTATTATCCGCCCAAGAATTCGCTCTTTGGCGAGAAAAGTATTGAGTCATTTATGTGGTGTGGATGGAGTGAAATTGATGAATTAAATAATGACTTTCCCAAGCCCACATTCCACACTCCATATTTAATACGGGCTTTTGTTGAAAGTGTTGGCTCGGGTGGCATAAAAATATTTCCACCGTCACGTCACACCAACCTATTTGCTACAACCATCTTAAGGAGGTGACTTTAACGGGAAAACAAGACTGATTAATAAAATAAGAAAATGGAGCACTCGTTTGTATTTCGAGCGGTTCTTTTGGTTTTTAGCCACCACCGGTTTGTATGGCTTCAATTCGTCTCGTCGTCTGTGGAGGGGGGCAAAGAAAAAAATGAGAGAGGAAAATGAAGTCATTTTTGGTTGTTTTCGCAGTAGGGGCTTATAATAGGAGGTACCTATATGTAAGCTGTAACCAAAAAATATATAATAATAACAGTTTCACCTGAAGGCGGAAGGGAACTCACAGGTATAAACCTAAACCATTTTCCTGTTTTTACCTCAAACTTGTTTTATAGACACTTGAGGCTCAACCATCCTTTAATCCTTTTACCGTCTTGGAGGCACGAGAACGACGACGAGAACGATACGGAAATTACGTGTGGATCATGCAATTCCCACAAAAAGTCATATCAACGCATTTCATCTGTCTGGCGAGGAAACACGAACTTCCGCTGAAAACCATGTAATAATGATGATGTGGATGATATGAGCCGACAGACTTTTCTCTGGCTTCCTCCCTTCTCCCTCGTCATTATGTATATTTAGCACACCAACCAAGGCAGCCGGAGAAAGTCGACAAAAAAAATTCATAATATTATTTCTTTGGGGAAGAAAACTGCGCCGGATTTTGCGAAAACTGTGAGTGAGGGAGTGTTATACACATATATGCATTTGTTTACTCTCTACCTACCTTAAATTCACCTCTCTCTCCCTCTCACATTCTTTAAGTTTTTCGCAATTTCGAACGAAACGGTTATTGCATTAGACAAAACCACACACGGAATTACAAGTTTCCTTCTGGCGGACAACAAATAATCTCCTGCACAAAGGGAAATTGTGTGAGTGCATACTTGAGGGAGTACTGTATAGGATAGGGTGTATTAGGTTGGAATGCAAAGAAAATGAGATGAGAAATGGATGAGAGAATTGTTCAACCTCATTCCAGTTTCGTTCGGGAGCCAAATAAAGCAGGTTCTGGAAATGGCCTTGGTTTACCCTGAGATGTAACGCGAGCTCGCGCATAAATTCACGCGTGAGTAAATAAATCCGGACAGAGGAGCTCCCTCAAAAACTACTCCATCACCCATTTCCTTTCCCTTCTATTCATGCCAGGGCTTTGTTGTTGGGTGGGAGACGGGCGCGAGAGAGAAGAGCTAACTGGGAAAATTGTTACATACGGTTAAGTCCCACTTCTCACCAATTTTTACTTTTGTGTGCGCCCTTTCTGACTAAGAGGACAGGAGGTTTTGCGGCCATATCTTCTTCTTCTCAAACGAAAGTGCCCCACAAAATGTAACGAGGAGGAGAGGTGGTGGTGGTGGTGGGACGGCGGTGGATCCGCAATATTCCCAGTTTTCTCTGAGCAGTCTCTCGCGAATCTGGAATCCTTTCCACTTTCCGTCATTTTGGTGGGCAAAAAAAGGATTTTGGAGGACATTTGCAATGAACGACGGGATCTGGCTGGAATAACGCAGTTCTCATTCAGTTGTTATTTAATGGGAGTATTATGCATGCACATTTTGTCATTTGCTCACAAAACAGAGAAGCAGATACGGGACGTAGTTTAGATTATCGTTATTATTATTGCAAAGTGGTACTCTGTCTGATTCGCGTATTGCACTTGGGTATAGATATACGGCTTCGGAGACTATTGCGTCACCATTTCGGTCATCAAACGTTGCATACAAATCCAAAAGTTCATCGGGACTCCAGCACCCCCTTATCGTGTTTCCACTCGTGTCACTCGACGTGCCAGACCAAGAAACAAAGTCACGAGGGTTTTGCTAGAGCACAAAGGATGATTGCTGTTGCGAATTTTGTGAATGGTACATTAAAATTTGAGCTAGAGTAGAGGAAAATCTTAGCAGATTTTATTTCTTGGAAGTACAATACAAAATAATAAATCCAGAAACATTATTTTCCTCTCCAGTCTCCCCAAAAGGAATTCGTTTGGGTGATGTGAAATCAGACAGAAAACCAAAGAAAAGTTCACGCCACGCTAAAGGCTGCTGCTAACTACGACTACGACTATAGAGAGCACAAACAGCCGGATGCGGATGGATGGGTGGATGAATGGAGGAAAGTGGAGCGGAGGTAAGAAGTGCCTCGTCACCGTCACCAGACCACCAGAGTACACCGAAATAATATCGTGTGCATATTGCGAGGGCACCACTGAGTAAGGAGTAAAATGGATTTATATATGTACAACTCCAACATTTTACCGTTTTAACCCAAAATATGTATATTATTCTAAATACTTCCGAGCACGGTCTTGTGGATACCCATGAGAAAACAGAGTTTCGTAATCAAGATTGATTCCCTTTGAAAGATGTGTTAGCTCCGAGAGTGGCTGGCTGGAACAGGATGTAAAAGTGGAGAAAGTGGTGGCGGTGGTGGTGGTAGATGGAAGAAGTGTGGTGGGCCCAACACAGGTTCTTTTTGTGTGTTAGTTATGCCCTGTATCTTATATATGGCCTGTATTGGTGTTTCTCTCTGGGCATAGCACTTTTCTGCTCTCACCCGACACTTTTGGCATTCCGCAGAATCCGCATTTCCTCTGCCACTCTCCATCCGGTTTTCCCCATGATTTTCACCCTCCATACCCACTCAGCCATCCATCCTACTTATTATGCATAATATCTTGTGAAGGCACGCCAACCAGGGGATGTGGGGCATTTTCAGCGTTCCATTTTGCAAAAACTCTCACTCTCTCCTCTCACAACTTCTTGACAAATTGCAATATTGCAGCTAGTGTGGCCTCCAAATGTGCACACCATCAGGATTGGCACTTTCGGGCGGGGAATGTGGGATCGTTGTAGTAGCTGTTCCTCAAGAGGATTGCCTCTTATCAAGATGCATATCTTTGATGATTCTCGTATGCTAATTCTCCCTGTGGGAAACTTCTGGTATTTAGATTAATTTTTCAAAGCCGGATGAGCCTCCCTCTGCTCGCCTGAAAATGAGAGAATCCCGAAAATCAGCATTCTTTTGAGATATATTACTTTCGCCCAATGGAAGAGCCCATCAGCACAAACTTTGTCCACACAAAACACAAAACTGATAGGAGCAGTTGCTAACTGCGGAGCAGCAGCCTCGCCCTCAAATTGTTTGTGCCCTCACTCACACACAAACAGTGTGGCCATTAGTTGTGACGAAAAGGTCATCCTGACCACCATTTCCCAACTCCCTCCCTGCCTCCATTCCCCATCTTCGTAGTTTGGAAAATGTGTAGCAATCGTAAATGAAAAGTAACGAGAGGAGTTTGGACGGAATGGTGCTAACGGACACAAGAGTGCATGCATAAATAAATAGTGTGTTTTATGTGTCGCGGCCTCAAAGGCCGTGATCTACTCCCATAATATTCCTGTTTTCATATCAAAAACTTTTCCTCCTCCTCCTCTGGGCTTACCGGTAAACCCCGCACACCATCCTACATTCAGCTTATATAGGCCCTACATGATGAGCGATGTGATGATGGAACCAGATGATAATTGCGGATTCACCTTCACTAAACGTTTTTAGTCCAGCACGCCTTTCTGCCCTGCATATTAACCCGGTTTTAAAGGGAGGAGGGAGGACCATGTTCAATGTTCAAATTGGCGCAAAAAGTAGTGCTCTTCTTTCAAAAATCCTCCGTTATGCTCATTGTTGCACGAATGTGCACCTACGAAAGTGCACGCTCGGCTGACCTCCTCGGTTCTCTCTCTGGTGAGTTTCACCTTTTTGCTATGCACGAAAGCAACCGTTAATAAATCTCCCTGAAGGTGTGTGCTTTTGCGGATTTTCCGCTTTACTTACTTAACTTTCATGACACTGGTTTATATGCAAGAAACAACACCCATAATGTCCTTATCATCGGCAGCTCTTTGCATAAAGTGCTCTCTTCTCACCCACCTATCTACACGACGACACTATACGACCGACGATGGCGAAAGCCTGCTTATGTTCACCTTTTCCTCTTTTGCACGCAACAGCCCACTTCTATTATTATTATGTAATGGGAAGCTCACCAGCTCACCACCACCACCACCATCATATCATACCCATTTTTTCCCAGAGACACATGGACACTCGGTATATCATCATTGTCATCATTTCGAGCTGGTCGAGGTTTGAAGTGAAGGGAATAGTGTTTTTCAATGAATGCTGGAAACACATGGGCTCCCCATTTTTCAAAAGAAAAAAACTGTGAGCTCGCTTTCTTCCATCCACACTCTGGGTTTTTGTGGTCCTTGCTTATTCATAACTACTTTCTACTTTCTCACGGCACAAGCTATATATAGTGGCGGCGGTGGTGGTGGTGATGGTATGCGTATGCCTAGCAAGTTTTTTTTTGTTACAATATTTATTGCTCCCATCACCACACCGTTTTGCACATTAAGAAGGATAATAATGGATCCTAACACTCCTGCTGTTAACATGCCACTTGCTTTAGGCCTTATATTTTGTGATGGTCGGGTCGGGGCGGCTGGAGAGAGAGGGTTCCGGTTGTCAGAGGCAAAAGTTGCTTACCCACTTTTTGTGTGCACTTTTGTAGGGAGGCGGCAGTGGCGGTGCGGTGGGCTGTGCACGAAAGTTGTGTATTTTGACAAAGGCATGTTATAATGCTGGTACTGGTATGCATATTCCCACTACTACTACGAATACGAATCGATCCCAAAAAGCGTGTTGGTTTTCCTCCTCCGTCTACGAAACGCTGAATATTTTATTGGAGGTTATTCGTTCGATTTTGCAAAATCCAATTAAATGTGCGAGCCGCTAGAATTACAGTGTTTGTGAAAGAGCGACGGACTGAATTACTGTTGTTTGCATAATATCTATATGTGTATGCATGTATGGGCTTGTGATGTGTTCGCGCGGGTCGGGCGTTTGCTTCTCCCGACCTTTTTTCTCAACTCCTTCCAACTACCCTTAGCTCACTTGACTGGCTTGGGGGTCCCAGGAACGTATATAAGTTTTTTTCGCGAAAACGGGGAAAAGCCGAGAGAGAGAGAGAGAAAAAAAATGTACGAAAAACGGGGGAGATTATGCAGATTACAAAAGCAACCCAATCCGTGTCCTTTTGGCAGCCATGCATAAGCAAAAGATAATAATATAATGGTTGGGTGCTCTGGGAATTTGGGACGCTTCGGATGGCCGGGACGAGTGGTACAATTGCAAAGAGCAGAAGGCATAATATAATATGTAGCCTCTCTTGTGAAATGTAAGACCACCATCAGGCATCACCATCATCCCGCCCGACGGTCTCTAAAACCAGGAATATCTTTGTGGGCAAGAAATGGTGGTGGTTTGGCGGTGGCACAGTGGTGGGCAGATGTTTGCAAAATGAAATCACTTTCACGCTGTGAGTTATTGTATGGCGGGTATGAGTCTCCTAGACTGTGAGATGCACACTGGTTTCGCACTGGGACTCGACGAACTGCACCTATTTCTTATGCAAGGCTCATTCAGAGAATTCTCGGAAAGGGGAGTCTTGGAACTCTGGGGAAGAAGATAGTAAATAAGTATAAAACGTGATTGTTTTGCAGGGCCCACCAGCCAGCACGGCGGCACGGGGAGAGGAGACGAGGAAAAGGTCAGTGATAATGCGTTAAATGGACCTTCATCCTATCAGAAAGCGAAAGAGCCACCTGCGGTTAAGGTGGGAGGTGGTGGAGAAGCAAAAGTGGCAAGTCATGGTGCCTATTGATGACACGCTAACGTGAATCCATTTTAAAAGTTTTTCTTTCAAGCATTAAAATGTATTATATTGTGGGCGCACACAAAGGAAATGTAAAGCATAACGCAATTTCCCATTGTCCCATGGAATTTACGATGTCACGCTACAAGGTTTGCAGTCAGCTAAACCGAGAGAATGGGTACAGATGGTCACAATAATTTTTATTGCATTGTATTGTCAGAGCAATTGTGTAGCAGCATTCCTGACAAAAAAGCATTTATATTTATTATTTTGTGGGGAGCAAGAGAGGGCCTTTGTCAACCCAGGATAAATGGGAGAACCGGCACGTGGACAACTGGAGATGAAAAGGGTACCCTCACGCATGGCATTTTTGTAGATTTTCAAGAGTGGAATGCGCAAAAATGGAAAACATAATGATCAATTGATACATACGTATTGACCCACGTTACAGAATTTTACTCATTTGCATCATAGCGAGCCCAATTTATTATTATCTATAGTATGCTAAACACAACGTAAATTTTAATAAAGTTCATATGGCGTTAAACTGAAACTTATTGAACTGACTGACTCAAATTGGTTCACCTAACAAAAGTTATTATTACGTGTAGTCACTTTCCCTCAACACTCTTTTCGAGCATTGTATTGTACGTAGTACACTTTGGTCCTCAGAGAATCAGTTCCTCCAATCCAATAACAACTATATGACAGCCCTCTCCAAACTTTTTCCAGCTCCAACTTTTTCGAGTCCCTTGTTACTCCCTTCAATCACATCAAAATTACTTGCCTCCTCTCATCATCACACAACCCGGCAATATCTCATCACATCCTCAAATCCCTTGTGGGCAAAATGGCTGCTCAAGACTAAATTCTAATTATCGACTCCAATAAATCCAAACCAGTTAATGTGCTCCATATAGACTCCCTTGTGTTTCCCCTTCATATATTTTTTACGAGTGGGAATTGGGAATAATATGCCCAGGCATACATACTCTGGGCAACGCAACCGAACCTAGGCGTTTTACGAATTGGAGAACATCACTCCATTATCCCTTTCCAATTCACAATGATTATAATGAGGTGCAATGAATTAACAAAGCAAGCAAGCGAAGCCGAAGCCTCCATTTTCGTGATCACTTTAGTGGCGGCACTCACCTTCACTTCCACGTGTCACATATTAAATGCGTCGCCGCTGTCCCCATGTCACAATAAACCCATCTGCCTGCTATTTTTTCCCCTGTCCCGAATTCATTATGAGTCACAGAAGTGTCATTATTCTGAAATGCGTGAGTGTCGGTTTTAGTTTAGCTAGGCTGGTGAAATACCAGCAGAATAATTACGCTATTCGGCGGAAGCCCCTCTCCGCAATCAAATCTGTGTTCCATTAATTGCTCCATTGGTATTCTCTTGTTGTGTTTCCACGTGCATCATTCATTTGCTTTAGTGGGGCGTAGCAGAAGCCCATCCCGACCGACTTCCATTATTAAAACACATTTCCAATTGATGGGACAAGGGATGAGAGGAGCCTCTGACTGACTGGGGCAATACTACCTACCTAATATTAGATGATCATCGCACTACCGGAGACAGCCTGTGGCTCAAAGCTAGTGTAATAATGAAGCATCTCATGGGGTAAATCAAGTGTGGTGGTTGGGAAAGAGTTGTAATAATAGGACACCGTCCCCGCGTCACCTTTCTGTTACGAGAATTATATATTGCATAGCTTCCCTATATAGGTATGGGCTAGATACATACGGCTTTTCTTCTTGTGATCACACCTATTTACTCGGGTTCCGTTACTGTTATTAGAATTAGCACCGTTTCCCCTCCCCACCACCGCCACTGCCGTAAACCATAATGCATATAGTCAATATGGACTTGATGATGCGGCGCAGCAGCAGCAGCAGCAGCAGCACCGGAGAAAATTTTGCAAATGAAGCGAACAGAGGGAGAGAAGCCCCTTTTCTTCTCTTGATTGCAGTTATTATTGCTATCGTTTTCACCAACTGGCGGAGAGCGAAGACCCCCTCTCAGGGCACAATGGACGGGAGGAGGTCACCATTTCCGAGATAAGATAGGTACGAGCAGTAATCCTATCAAATGTGTCGGAATGAAGAGCATTCTATAAAACGTTACTCATATCTGCTAAGCATACAGCCGGCTCATATGACATGGAAAACATTAGTCCTTTCTCTTCCTTATATCTATATCGGGTTTCCACATTGTAGGTTTTTTAAAAGGAAAAAGTGGGTGAAATGCAAGCATCGTGATCGTATCATCATCAGGGGCTCATCATCATCAGCCGCATATCGACATCATTTCACAAGGCTTTGATGATGGCTCTGTGTATCAGGGCTTAACTCTAGGTACAACCAGATGCTTCTTTTTTTTACCTCATTTACGCTCTCCCCACTTTCCCGTTTCCTTTCGATGCTTTCGATGAAGAAAAAAAATAATACGAAGATGAGTAAGGGGTTGCTCAATGCATTTTGCCAAGCCCGTATCAAATATATCTTCTCGTAGTGGTTTTATAATACAGATCATTGAGTCCTTCACGAAAACAAGATTTTTTTCCAGGAACAGTGCATTCCTCACTCACCAATGTGCGTCGTCTACAACTTCATATGTTTCATGAAATATCTTTCATATGTAATCTTAAGCAGAAAATAATATTGGTCACATTGGTTGTTTTCCAACCTTGAAAAACTAGGGGTACATTTTTTATCATATTATTTGCTGAAAGCTTGAATATTTTTTTCAAGAAATCTGCTCACATCGTCAAAACTCCTGGTTCCCTTTTCTCCGTTCTATCAAAAAAAAAGATACAAAAACGGGTTTCCACTTATTTGTCTACTTTTCCTATCTAAACTGGAGGATGAATGCAGGCAGCGTGAAAGGAAATTTTTTCCCCTTGCTGTGAAAGAAAAGTGGGAGATGCACAGGGGGGAAAATTGTGTAAAGTTTGTTGCGACCAGGAAGAAGAAGTAGAGAAAACGAAAAAATGAACCGCGTGGAAAATGATTTTTCTCAAGAAATATGTAGGCCATGAGGGAGCCTCCGATCCAGATGATGATAGTCAAGAAAAGAAACTTTAAGGATCTCCAGTATAATCATATATATTTGCAGCCCGTTTCCCATTAAAGTTGCATACCTTAATACGTGTAGTATATAATACGTGGATACGTGTTGGCGATGCGATGTTGGGGATACGGAATGAAAAAATGATTACAGGATGTAGGTAAAATGCACACATGATGATATTATGATAGAAAATGATGCCACAGTAAAAAGAAGCAAGCCATGTAGTCCCCGTTGGACTACCAGATAGCTAGCATGTGCGCTTCAGCAAGAAAAAGCAGAGACATGGATGATGATGGTGTAGTGTATTGCTTACCATGGCATTGTGATGTTAATAAAAGGGTGAGAAGAATGGCGAGGGCGGTAATGACGCTTGATTTTTTCCCCATTCTGGCACTATTATCCACCAGCATGTAGTGCAGGATCATGGATGATCCCATCACGCAGAAGAACATCTGACCGGCTGTGTCGACGATGTCTGTTCTTTCAGCAAACCTGTAAGAAGGAGAAGAAGGAACGAAATCACAATCAAAATCTGCAATAAGCCCGTTACGCTAGAAAAATGTGTAGCCAAAGGGAGTCTGGGTCTGGGTAAAGCTGGGTTCTAGCCCAACTGGAGCTTCGTCGTCTGCTGCTGCTGGAGAGAAAAAAACATGTCGGGTTTTTTTTTATTCCAGCAGCAGTAGGATGTGATTCGCAACAATGATGGAATGCCTGTTCGGCGGGTATAGGATGGAATGGTGATGATGTTGGGGATGGAGAAATGTAATACTTTCTTTTTCTGTTTACGTGACGAGCGAGTCCGCCAAGGTACAATATTATTATTGGGGAGGAAAAACAGAGATTATAGCGAGGTGGTGGTCATGAGGAGTAGGAGGAGAAGGAAAACCTGATTTTCTACTTTATTTCGTGAATCTCAGATCACCGTTCCCAGGCGTGTGTGTCTGTGTCTGAGTCTGACATGAGCTGAGCTTCACAGCCCAACTTGTAGCATTTAGCTCAGCGGTGGGTAATAGCACAAGTGATAGTATAATAATAGAGAGTCAGTAAGTTTAAGTAAGTAGTCAAAAGAAGAAACTGGTAGTTTTTTATTGGTTGGATATGGAGCTACACCACGAGAAAAGAGGAGAAAATGCCAATTTCCTGAAGAAATACCGGTATAAAAGTAGTGAGCTTCCTTGAAGACAAGAAAAAAGGATTCAGACGAGGGAAATGAGTTTTTCTCGACTGGTTTTTTTCTTCCCTCTCAAATTCCTCGTCTACACAATAACTACATGCTTTTTTATCTGTTTCACTTATTTTATTCGAGCATCATACATATGTACGGGGGATGGGAACAGAAAAAAAACGTGAGTAATTCCTTCTGCACAAGCATGAGGAGGAGAAGAAGGAGAAAGTTGATAGTTTTTTTTTTGGTGGGAACTGAGTCGGCCAAAGAAATCCGACTAGCTCAATCACTCACTCAATTGGCAATCAGGAGTTTTGTTCCCGTTTATACTTTCTCCAGAACCGGTAAAACGGGGGGAAGAGTGGAGTCATGCCGAGATCTATTTCTTTTTTGTTCTTTTGTGCTTCCTCCTTTTAAACACTCACAGGGCCAGCACGCACATGGCAGGAAGGAGAAATAACTTTCAACTCGCGCCCTACCCGAGTGATCGGCTTCTGAGGGAGAAAACTGGGAGAAAAAGTAATTCTTTTTTTCTTCTTCTTCTTCAGTTGATGATGATATCAGCAGGTGTATGGAATCGCTTTTCTATATCTCCAAATGTAATCGGGAATGATTAGGATGACGCCAGTTTTAGGAGTTGTGTCACG
The DNA here is from genome assembly GCA_036850665.1 of Dicranocentrus wangi. Taxonomy (NCBI): domain Eukaryota; kingdom Metazoa; phylum Arthropoda; class Collembola; order Entomobryomorpha; family Entomobryidae; genus Dicranocentrus; species Dicranocentrus wangi. The sequence goes on along the minus strand of JAANSN010000180.1, from coordinate 51,894 downwards.
ACAATTATTGTTTTCAGTCAGGAATGGAAGGGGTGATCAGTATGCATGACATGCGTTTCCTGTGAGAATTTTTTTTAGGAGAAAGCTAGTCCCAGACACGTGGCTCATATAACTGCTTCCTGGTCGATGACGAATTGGCCACTTGAAGGAGGAAAAAAGGGGAGAGCCCAGGCCAAAAGCAAATCTATCATTAAAAGCCTGGTGGAATGTGGTATGGAGACTACGCTGCCGACGAACTTTCCATTTTCTTTTGGCACAAAAGTCGAAAGTGTGCATTGGTCGTACGAACGAACGTAGGAAACTCTCTGTTGGAATCAGAGTGGACCTAACTTTGGTTCTCGTCTCGCTACTGTGGGCACAATCAACCACTTTTTTACGTGCTTCACTTTCAATTTAACTACAGCCTAACAGTTATAGGGGACTCTAATGGTTGTGCCCAATGTCAGACTAACTTTTTGGAGAGATCCTTGGCCCACCGAAAAAAAAACTAGGGACGAGGAAAAAACACTAGACAAAAATTTCTCCTCAGTTTTTTTTGCACAGAAAAAAAAAATCTGTAACTAACTGTGCAAAAATGGAGAGAAGTGCGGGACTGAGATAGCAATCGAGTGCTCACTCTTGCGAAAATAGATTGAAAAGGGGCTTCCTTACGAAAAATGGAGATTGTTTGTTTGGGATGCGCATATAAAAAAACTTTGTATTCGTATCTCTATGATCTTTTTTTCTTCCTTGTCTCCTACTTTTCTTCGCTTTTTCTCGCGAACACTTTCCTTTTATTTTCTCCCTTTTCCCCAACAACTTTTATGATTATGGATGCAATGTTATATCGATTAAGCAGGCTGATACAAGGAGTCCCAGCAAAAAAAGGAGAAGTGAATACCGCCCCTCTCTTTTCCCTCTTTTTTCCTGACTCTCTTCAACCGAAAACTGGTTTCTCCATTGGGATACTACTATACTACACTCGTCTACTCTACTCACAAAGTCCAATCCAGCCACTTCAATCTTCGATTTTGCACTATTTGCCTTCTCTTATTTCCAGACATAACCCACTACTCCACTGTTGGCTAATGGCTAATATTCGGAATTCAATAGCCAAGTTTGGGTCTTCACTCGGAAGACGAAGGGAAAAAAAGTGTCCCAGCGTGTGTGTTTCCTTCCAAAACTTTGTTTTTTTCTTCGCCAGAGTCGACCGATTCCTTCGATCAACATAACACTTATAAGCATTCATCTGCATGAAATGGGAAAAATATTATCGAGAAGCTTTTACATCTTGTCCTTCTAAGACTTCTTTCGGTTTTCCAAGAAGAAAAAACATTTGTAATCCATTTTCCCGGCCCCGGCGAGCAAGAGTACACAGGAAAAGCTATGAAACTCTAGTTTTTCCTCATTTGTTAGCGTAAACAAGTGTGTACACAAACAGGAAAGGAACTACTACTGGGCAATATATATATATACGGAGCAGTCATAAATCCCCAGAAAACAAATTACCGTAATATATATACGTGTGTGTGTGTAGTTATTGTGTACAATAGAGATTAGATGAACTCGAAATTTTCTCTCAGAATTAGCTCTGCTGTCTTGCTGCGTTGTTTGGTATTGTCGACAATGAACTTGTCACACATTTTCTGGTACGAGGAGAAGAGTGCCACTTTATTTCCTCCGTAATGGCACTACCCTCTCTATATACACTGCTCTTTTTCAGGGAAAAAAAAGTTTCCAAAATTGTTTGGGCAACATTTTTGGTCAGACAAGACCTCAGCAGCTTTATTCGCGCTGTGATAAGAAGACGGAGTATAATGCAACCTGAGTTTTAATAGGGTGTGTACAATATAACAACAACACCAACTAGGTACTTATAAAAAGTACACGACACGATTCACCGACTTTCTATCACTTCCTCTCTATCTTTCAGCTATTTGTCTCTCAGCTTTTTTATACGTCACGCATACGGAAGTTTTAGTTTCTTGTTGGGCCAAAAATGGAGAAAAAAAACTAGGTAGCCTCACCGATGCGATCCTTCCCTCCTACCCTATCCGGCCCTATATAACTTATATAAGTTGTACGGGGAAGCGGGTAAGTTTGCCATTTTTTTTCGTTCCCAGTCAAGGGAAAAGGAAACGCTCCCCCTCTTTCCTGTACACTTATGCATAAAGAAGACCTGGTTGCTGCGAAAAGATTAGTGAGTGCGGTGGAGGAGGCATAGGCAGTGTTTCAACTCCTAAGCCACACGTAAGAACGTACATTGTTATCATTACTGAGATCATCACAGAGGCTGGATGTGCCTGCTCGTGACACGTTCTCCAGTCTGGGGATGAGCACGTTGCCGGAGCTCTATATGAAATATATAGTTTGAGTAAAAAACACTAGAAAAAAATCTAGGAATATTCATTACATCTAAAAGATATATATTCCACCACTGAGTTTCACATCCGCTTTTCCACTTTTTGATAGTATGTTTTTAGGAGGTCGGTTCTAAATGAACTCGGTTTTTCGCCACTGGGCCCAAAAATTGGGTAGACGCTCTTTGAAAGTCCAGCAGTGTTTCAAAAGCAGCTGTGCTTTCTGAAAAAAAGTATATAGCAGCGATGCGATGAAAGTTGAACTAGGAGATTGGGATAGAAAAAGAAGAAGAAGAAGGGAAAAAGTTTTTGGCCAGAAAGAATTATCCTTGTGAAAGTGAAGAAAGGGAAATCAGAGGAAGAGGATGAGCTGTGCATTACCCCAGCGTATGATTCCTTGTCTCCCAGATATATATCTCAAAAAAAAGTTGGGGAATGGGAGGGAAACGAAAATGAAAAAAAAAGTTGTATTTTTGCAACGAACACATTTAGTAGTCGGCCTCGACTCGTCGTCGTCGTACCTAGAATGAAAACAAAAGGCAAGATTTTCTTGAGAAGACTGAATTGAGATGGGCTTATCTATTATCTACTAAAGACTTCATTCGAAAATTTTCCCAGTTCTTTTGTTACTCTGAAGAAAAAAAATCCGAAGAAATCGGGAATGAGAAAGTGAATTCTGGAAAGGGGAGACAAACAAAACGAAGTTTTTTTTTGTTAAAACTGATGATGAAGAAAAGGGAAGAATAAAAAAACTGGTTCAATCTGAAAAACCGAAATTTAAGCCTTTTCATTTGTGTTTTGTGAAAGAATGAAGTGGAACAAGTGACAACAGCACAGCCAGCCTCGTCATGCTTGTTAACTAACAAGAGAATGGAATTTGAGACATTCTCAAACCCATCCAGTAGAAGGTGATGATGACGATGATGATATGATGATATGTATATATATAGGCAGGGTTTTATTGAAATTTGCACTAGGCACATGCATGCATTTCAGATTTCACCGCAAAGACGGCGGCACCCGGCTAAATGAGGAACTCTCATTTTCTCTCTCCGACAGTCACACAATCACTACTGCAACTAAAGTTACATTTGGAGGAGGAAAGACAAAAAGAGGAAGAAAAAAAAATAACTGGGTGACTCTCTGACAACTTGTTTTAATGAAGACGCTATTTTCACCAGCTGGTTAGGGTACCATTAAGGAAAACCCTATGTCGGGCCCACCCCGTATCATTATAGTCGTAAAAAGTGATGAATCACTTGGACTCGAAGCATATATATAGCATCTCAAAGCAGGGGCTGAATGAATGGGAAGTGATGTAATCAGGACTGTTTAATTAAGGCATTGGAATGAATCAAAAAACGTCGTGGACTTTCTCTCTCTCGCTCTCTCTCTCTCTCTGATCATCTTGTTGCGTGCAGAAGGACGGCTGCCCACAGGGAGCGAAAAACGTCTTTATCCCCACATTTTCCCACAGATGAGGACATATCCTGATAAAAACAGCGAATGCAAGGAGGGTATTAGACTGTATATAGGACCGTTGTTGGATATAGATTTAAAAAATCCGAATGAATGTATATATGAATTCCATTTCTTTGCTTTCGATTTTTGATACAAGCCGAATGACTTTTTTTTTTGCTTTTCACGTTCCACACAACTTTGTTTTTCTTTCATTTTCCACCCGGTTATTTATAGGAATGTTTGCACAAAACTTTCCAAGGTAGGACCGAGGAGCATGTGTGTGTACGAGTGTACGTGTGTGTGTGTGTGGCTAGTGAGAAATTGAGGGAACAATTTTGGATATATTGTGAAAATGCTTTTCTTCACACAGATCTTGATTTTATGACTTCACCTCGCTTCCTCTTCCCCTTCATTTTCTCGCAAAGACGGAGGAAACCAACTTTTTTCCTCCTTGTTCACCAGGAGAACAACAAGGAAAGTAGTGAGGAAGAAAACGGAAAAAAGAGTTTTTCTCAAAGAATTCAGTGTGAACTCTCACGAACGGGAAGGGAGGGAGAATTGGGCAAGAGCCGGATTGTGTATCCACCCACCCGCACATATACATATATCAAGATGGTCCTCCTGTCGAAACGAAAATGCCGTGTCGCTCTCACCACAATTGATGTTTTGTTACAGGCTCGACGCGCAACGTAATAATAATGGTCATAAGGTAAGAATGTAAGTATCGGATCGGGTGGCAAACAGCAAGAAAAAACGAAGACAAACCTTCAAACACTGACAGTGGATGCTTTTCTTTGGGAGAAGATTGGGTGAACGGGTTTGTTTGTGGCATAGACGGAATTGCTTCTGTCTCCATATTTTCCACACACGAGTAATGCCTTACACAACAAAATGAATGGATGATGATACATGCACGCAGCGTGCACAAAAATGCGGACCGTGGTTGCATGTTCCAGAGGGTGCGTTCCATGTTGGAAGCTTCCGTAGACGAAAGGACAGAACCTCGCGCGTCTTTTAATAGAATTTCTTGGTCAAAATATTATCCTTTTTTCTCCATTTCCACTGAGACTAAATGGATTGTTGTGTGAAAAGCAGTAACACTAAAGCCAATCACAGACTTGTTTTTTACAGAGAAGAAAAAAATGTTTTTTTTTGCTAAATCCAAGAATGCGGAGAGCAGACACGTCGTGTTTTGTCGATGCGTATACACGTTGTTTTTACTGCCTCCCACAATAAAAATTGTTGCTGTCATGTAGTCCCTCCCAGTAGACCAATTTTTAAAGGAGACAAAAGGAAATGGAGGCACATCTACATCAACTCATTGCGTAAAAGTCTATGTTTAGCACGGCACGGAGTTGGGAGAATGAGCAAGGCTGGAGAAAACTCCAAAACCCATGTTCACATTTTTCTATGCGAACGAATCTCAAATAAAAGACAGTGGTAGTGTTTTCGCCACGAGACCGATTTTTTAACTGCGACTGCATTCATGCATTGCATGCATGTACCATGTACCATAAAAAAACGGACTGGACATAAATAAACCCAGGAAAAATTTCCAAGAGACACACAGCGAAGCTCGTAAACTGACCAAACGAGCTCCAGCCATTTCCCACCATACAATGTCCAGTAGTACATCACTCTGACCATTTGCTTCTGCACAGTGACAGAGTGGCGCAGCGTGAGGCAAATCCAACCTGAGTTGCTCCACCATCACATCACCACCACCGCACCATTATACTACCCCACTCGACCATTTTTTGCGTTATTGTATTCCATTCGTATTAATGTTAATAAAAAGGGCTTAAGCCAAGAAAAAAAAACATAAAAAAAATACGGAAATATGCTGGAAATTCGTCGATGAGAAAGAATAACGAAAAGAATACGGAAACTTTCTGGTTGCACCAACAAAGCCACTATTACTCACAGGGAGAAAAAAATTGTCTAGAAAAAAGGCAAAGTAAGTGGTGCTGGTGGTCGTGGTGGTGGTGTACGAGTCGCGTCAAAAAGAAAAGAATAGAGAAAAAAGCCACAAAAGTCCGACAACCGTATTTATCTTTGACACGTGTGGGAAAAAGTTGTAGGATTTTTTTTCACCATTTCACCATCATCATCCCAGTCATCATGACTTTGCTCATACAGGAAAAAGCCAAAGGAAAAGTTTACTTAGCATTTTGGGTGCATACTTACTACTACTGCATACAAGTTAGAGGACTGTTGTTCGGGATATTTTTTCCCAGAAGGCTACTTAGCCCACCATGTTTCCTCTTAACTAGCAAATGGCGGTTGGACGTTGGCGGAAAAGGCGGTTGTTAAACGGGAGCCTGGGACGACTAGACTACTACATACACAAGGTTTCAGTTTCAGGTTCTTTCTTTTTTTTTAAAGGTAGAGGAAAAATGGTTTCCACAAAATCACTCTTAAAGATCCCGTTTCGCTGAAAGGGTCCCTAGTAATAAGTAAAAGTGGGATGTTGCGAGGACATGTATGCATAAAAGAGGTATTTTCAAGGGGGTTTCTCTCTCGAAAAAAAGAATAAGGAGGGGAAAATGGAAGAGGAAGTAAGTGGTAAAAAATGCCCAGTGGAATGTTGTTGTCTCCAGATAACGTATGTTTCCCCAGCTTTTCCCGGAAGGTGGCTAATTTTTCAATATGAATGCGCCCAACGTGTGACTAAACATGAGGAGGAGAGAAACCTGTGTATATCAGGGAAAGAGAAGAAAAAAGTCTCGGAGTGGATGGGTAAGAGTAAAATGGGATGCCAGGACGTAAAACAGCCAATATACTTCTTTTCCTGGTTGGACCTTTTAAATATACAGTGGAAAATGTGAAAAGTTTCTCAGCCACTTTCTTCAAGAGAAAAAGAGTCTCAGCTCACGAAGAAGGGAAGAGGAAATGTAAAGCATTCGTTTCATTTTTTTTCCTCTCTCTCTCTCATCTTACCGACGAGCGCAAAAACTTTATCCTTTGGTATACCTTATTCTGCTGCTGTAGCATTTACAAAGATGGAACATCCAAACTTGTGTATAACTACTATAAAACTACACAAAAAATATATTGATCCTTATGCCACGATCTTATGTCCTTGTCAACATTCCACACTGTATACTCAAGTATCCTTTTAGGAATACCTTTGAAATCCAGAGACATTCTGAAACTGAGAACTTACCGAATGTAGTACAATGTGAAACCCGTTTCATCTCAATCCGGAGAAGCTGCTCGTCTTCTTTTTTTTTTAAAAAGAAACCTGCCCGAAATGGCTTTAAAGCTTTTTTTGGAGGAGGGATAAAAATTGACGCTGTCAAAAGGAGCAGTGTGGTGACCTTCCACGTGTAACCATGTTTAATATGTACCTATAGGTTCCCATTTTATATTCATACGGGGGAAAATACGTAATGCATGCCACTTCACTTCAAAGTGGCTGTTTTAGCGTGGAAAAACTATGTGGAAGTGGAAAGTGAAATTGGAATCGGGACTTGTTACGCAATATTATTTGCGCACTTTTTTTCATCTTGAGATGTGGGCCATCGGAAACAAAGTGGTTCAAGGACTCCTGTCAGGTGAAACCTGTAGCGTTTTTATTATTGTTGTGAGAAGAAATTTATTTATTTGAATGAAATATGACATGTCCGATGGATGCCGGATGCTGTTTTACGATCGGCGACATGAAAACGTTTTTCCAGTTATCCGGGTGCAATTATTGCAATTAGCCTGTTTGAAAAGTTTGTGTCCAATTAAACCCAAACTTGAATGGATAATCTGCGACCGTAAAATAGGAACTATGGGCGTGGTTATAAGCGCAAATGAACGCGCGTGCGTTGGATAGATTACACCTGAAAAACTCATACAAACTGGCTGGATATTATTAAAAACGAAGACATTAGAGCCTTCCAGATTGCAAGATAAAATGGTTTTGTCCAAAGATGTTGGAAAATTATTATTAAGGTCTTTGGTTTTGTCATGGAGTTAGGTGACAGAAAAAAAGTTGGATCCAAAAATGATGACAAAACATGAATCTTGTCTTTGAAACACGAGTTTTGACGACAATGGATTGTCATCATGTCCTTCCATGCAGTATGTGTATTTTTACATTATGTTGCCCTTAGTTACAACATTTTGTTTTGCAATGCCCTTCGAGTTGAGCTCAAATCTTTTGTCGGCAAATCTGGAGCAACGGAAAGGATTTGTCTTCAAGACTTGGATTCGAGAATGATGACAAAAACTGAATCTGGTCATGGAATCTGGAAGGCTCTATTACGTCCAACCTTGAATCTTAACAAGACTCCAGGAACGAAACTATATAAACGGCTGTCAATTACATGCCACAATTTTCAAGCTTTTGCTTTTCCTTTTGGCGGGAAAGTTTCTTCAGCTAATTTAGGCTGGTGTCTTCTTGAACAAGAAACTCGAGAACGGGAACGAACGCCAACACCACTGCCATCAGCACTTTTCCATTCCTCCGCAGAAAAAAAAAATTTGTAAAGAGAAACAAAAAGTGTCAGGCAGGAGGGAAGAAGCTGTTTGCAGACTGCGGACGTCAGACAGAAGAGCAGAATATGCTGGAATATATAATACAGACAGAGAAGAGGAGAGATGGAGGGAATATTGGAGGGGAAAAGGGAATAAGGCTGCTCCCAGAAGAAAGGAGAAAAAAATGATGATTTTTGTGTGCCTTAGTTTATGTTTCTGAAATTAGTGTGTACTTTTACACACTTCTCCAGCGGACTAAACTAGTTAAAGCACATTGTGATTGCTTTTAATTAAACAAGCCAACTTTTTTTTGCGCATGCATATCACCAGTCACCAGCAGACAGGCTGATATTGTAAGTTCAGTTCAGTTGTAGGAAGGAGCATGAAAAAAAAAATTCTCGAACCTAAAGCACTTCCTATATATATACGTTTCTCCGCCGCCGCCAAAAGCAATTTGGGTACTAACAAATTGTCAAAGTTTTTCGAAAATAGAAAATTGGACAAGAAGAAGAAGAAGAAGAAGGAAAAAAAAGAAGATATTATTGTTCTCCTTTTCTTTCCCATACCGATCTGGATCCGACAGGGAATGGAGGAATTGGCATACGCTAAATTGTTATTTTTAAGTTTTTTTATGTATAGGAAAGGAAGGAGGAAACTCGAGTCCCATCAGAACGAGAAGTACATAATGGTATAGTATTATTTTTGGGTGGAAAAAAAGAAAGAGGGTGAGTGTGTAAGACCGCTTTTGGATATAAAAGGAAACAGTAGTTTCAGTAGTACTACTTACAAAATACTTTTTTTCTCTTCCTATTCCCCCAATTTTTCTCCTATTTTTCAAACAAAAAAAAACCTCCTCCTCCGCTCTCAGTGTTGTACTAACCAGGGTAATTGTCAAAGAAAAAAACTTGCAAAAAAAAACTTTCTTCTTCTTCGTAGCACATAAACCATTTTGACTAACTGAAACTGGAAAAAAACTAGTGTGTCTCTCTGTGTACGAGAGAGAGAGTTGGGGGGACGCTCCAAAAGTCGACAAAACATGCATAAAGTAAAGGGGCTTCAGAGAGTGACTGAATGGGTACTCGGATGACAGACTTTTTTTATACTTTGGAAGCGAAATGATAATGTGGATGGATGTGGATGAACACAACTCTTGCTTGCCCATATGAAATGTCCCAAATGAATAGGAGAGTCTCATTATGTACCTATAAAAACCCCTTCTTTTCCTATATTTAGACCCGTACATTATGAGCGTCCTTCTTGGCTTTTCCGTTCTGCTTTCTGTCTGTGTCATCGTGATCACCGACTTCTCAGCCTCCCACATTTCCACTACTACTCCTACTCCTTCCTCCTTGGAAGCCATAAAGCTCCATATGGAATTGCGTTGCGTGGAGAAGAAGCAAGGATATATATTTAGGTCTATAAGACGTACTTACTACGCAAACAGTATGGGATTGTAAGTAATAATAGCTTTCTCGTTTGTTCCCCTCTCGTGTTTTGTGCCACACTTGGCAAAGAGTATTTAAGCTCTTTTAAGACAATTTTATAGCGTTATTCCTTCGTGTTATTAATATTTATGAGTGTGAGGATAAGACAAACAAAGGGGTGCCGGCAAAATAAGGAAAAGTGGGATTTTCTCTCAACGGCTATTTATTCCTCCTAGCAAAAGTATTTAAAAAGGTTGGAGTGTACACTTGAGAGTGGCAGTTGATATGAGGAGGAGTATGGAGTGGTGGCTACAAAGTAGTAGTTCTACTTTCCCTCCCAGACTCCCCGTCCGTCCTTGAGACGGGTGGGTACTACTGAGTGAAAACCGCTTATGCTCCCATAATATTAATATATAATGCAGGATGATGATAGTGGTGCTGGTGGTGGTGGTGTGTGTAGTGATAATAAAAACCTATTAACTGCATTCAACTCACTTGCACTCCTCCCCGGATGGAAGAGAGGGACACCACCACCGCATAATGCATTTCCCTTTCTTGCTTTCCAGCTCCCTATTTTTTTTGATAAAAAAATGTGCAGTTTTCTTCTCCCTTCCCTATATTGCCTCCTCCTATTTAGTCATGCAAGTCGCGCCAAATGAGCCCGATGATGGTGTTTAGATAGAGAAGAGAAGAAATCTCTAGCTTCGCACCAACACCACCACTGCTTGCAGTAGCTAGTAGGCACCAGGCCCGTCCCCTTTTTTTATATAATAGGAGAAAAAATTCATTTTCTCTTTTCATTGAAATCAGCAGGGTGTCCATTTTTAACGCAACTTTTTTATTACTCTTGTTAGCTTAGGAGGAAAGTAATGCGTGCTGTAATTTACGCTCTTTATTGCAGCACAAAAAGCGCGAGCCGGGTATGAAACTTGTCCGCTCGAATTTTTGTGCAAGGGAGAAAGCAAAGTAGCCTATCCTTCTTTCTCCTCCTCTCAACCTTATTTCCTAAATCACAAAGTCTGCCCGTCTCCCAAGTTCGTCGTCGTCGTCTGGAGGGAGAGAGAAAGTGTAATCCCTTATTGCTCTGGAAAAAATGGAGCTCACTTCCCTCTCTATATTCTCTCGCGGGTGGATATATATAGGCCGATGTGTAAGACGCTATATGTAAGTTGTTACTCACAGAGTGAAAAAGTAAACAAGGAAAACACCTTATCTGACTCTTGGTTGGTGCTACTCCCTTTTCCAGTCTGTGTAGATCCAATGTAAACAATTGGCTTTCTTTTTTTCTACTCCTCGTTCCCCTTGTTTTTCTCCTCGTTGATGCGCCAACAAAGCATGATGATGGTAAGAACAAACTGATAGGCGTCTTTCTTTACGTATGTGCTACAGCTACTATGCGGTGGTTGCTCTCCTTCTCCGTCCGTAGCAATAAAACAAGAGTAAACTTTGTGACGGCTTTTACAGCACACACATAATCATGGAAAGTGGCATGGCACAGTGCCTCCGTCCGAGAGGTTATACCGACGTCTGAGAAAAAAAATATATAAGTGACTAGCTCAAAGCGCTCAACGTTGTTCACGCCATGCAACCTTGCATGCACGGACCGGACAAAGTTGTACAAGAGAAGGGAAAAAATTGGCCAAAAAACCCGTATCAAGCTAGAAATCCCTACTTGTACACTTCTATCCTCTTATTGCGTCTCATTCATTGCCCAGCAGTGGGCCACTTAACGTATGAAACTCGGCTGACGTTGATGTTGATGCTAGCACCAACTGGGCATGATGATGAGGGTGATAGCACCATGCCTCCGAAGAAAAAAAAATTCTTCGATTAGCTATCCCTCTCTCTCTCTCTCCCTAAGAAAAGGCAGAGGGAATGGGATAGATAAGCGGACCGCAAAACACTTATCGTTCCAATTCTCCCCTTGATTGACAGCACTTGCTCCCCTCACGCACAGGCACACACACACACAAAAATGGCCTTTTCCTCACATTCAAAATGTATGCCTGTGCACAGCCGACTGCCACCCAGTTTGCTTTTCTTGAAAGCTTTTTCTCTCTCTCTTTCTCTCTGGCACAGTTTGCAGCCTGATCCGAGTAGGCACCGGCAAGGAAAGGATATCGCTGTCCAAACGAAAAACACACTCATGCCGAAAACGTAACCCAGAAAGGAAGCCATAACCCAATAAGTCAACCAAGCAACCATGTCACTGCAAAACATCACTGAAAGTAGTTGTACAGAGGATCTCGCTAGTAGTTTCGTCGGTAGCGGTGCGGTGGTGGTATTTCATATCACCACCGCTTATATACACTTTTATCTCGCTCTATCTATTCATAAGGTTGGGTGCTGCTGGTTTCGGATTTTTTAGGAGGCCGATGGCAGCAAGGGGAAATGTCAGTCAGGGAGTAGGCAAATGACAAAAAATGATATGCCACGACATGCCATCCACCGCTTTCACCATCACGCCCGCCATATAGCCGCACCAAAAGAGAAAAGATATTAGGGCCTAGGCCTGTGTGAGTGCGAGGACATAAAGAGCCAGGGTAAATATATGCACGGCTCCTTATCCTTATTACCAGAAAGGAGGAAAAAAATATATAATTTTTTTACGAAGACGCGAAAAAAAAAACACTGATCCCTTCTTCCACTCATGCTTTCCCCGTTTTCATTGCTCCCTAACATCGTATCGCACTACATGCTTTTATACCAGTCCTTTGTAGCCAATATATTTTAGGGAGCTTTTTTACGACTAGTTTTTTTACAACGAGGCGCTTACTTGTTTCATGTAATGGCATGCATGTATAGTCTATCAGCTCGTGTGTGTGTGTGTGTGTGTGTGTGTGTGTGGTGTGATGTGGTGATGTGGTACTGCAGCTTCTGGGGTAGTAATGTCTAGGTATTGCTGGGCAAGTAAGTGTGGTGCCAATATCCCCTCTCTTGTCGTTTCCCTTTGCGTTTGGTGAGAAAAAAGTTTGATGTTTGAAAATGTAATCCCATCAAGCCTTTTGCCATCATTTTTTTTACCCAGGCTGCTCCCATGCTTTGGCAGTAGCACCCACTTTTTTCGTCAACTTTTACAACTTCCTCTCCAGTCACACAACAACCAACTTCCAATGCCGTCGTTTTCCCCTCTCTCCGCCATCCACACAGTCCCCCACTTTGTGCCGTATTTTTTATACCAAAAGGGACGACGCGACTACGACTACCCACTCTCAACTATCTGTTGTAATAAGGAGTTGTGAACGAAAAACGGGGGAAGAGGAACTGATGATGATGCTTGAGTCCCTATGTGGATCGCTATTAGAGCGACACTACTATCCTACCAAGGACGACGGATCATGTCGATGGTGATGCCGTATTGATGCTAAAACTTCTTTCCCTTTTTTATATGCATTGATGATGATGATGATGATGATGGGACTGTGATGATAGTGTGCTAGTGCCACTGGCCGTGGCACCCAGTTATGTAGTTAGTAAACAAGGCAAGAAAAAGTATAGGGTTTATATTTTACTTTGTGACTTGGAGCACTAAATTTGCTATCTTTTCGTATCCATCAGTTGGGTATAACATCCTGGAGAGAGAGAGAAAAAAAAACTCGCAAAAAGGATGATATATATATAGATAGATACTATGCTGCCAAGTCAGACATAAACTTTGACTTTTTTTTCATCATCAGAAAATGAGCAAAAAAATGTCCGCATCTTTGGAAACTTGGGCTGGATCCTGGTAAACTTTATGATGATTGCTTATGCTGATTACGGTTCATCACGCTGAGCCATAAAGTTCACTACTTAAATCAAGCAGGGAGATGCATGGATCCAATCTGTTTGTAGTTCGCACTTGGGAAAAAAACTTGTTTGTTGATTGCAAAAAGGTATACACACAACTTTTTTTTAGAAAGGAATAAATAGTGCAAATCTCGCTCAATGACCTTCTTTTCCGTCCTTCAACAGAAGTCAGCAGGTGGTCCGTATAAAAGTAACGAAAAGAGAGTTTCTAAGAGAGTTTTTCTTGAGGGGACTGTTGTGAGTCGATGAAAGGGTTATTCGTAAAAGTTAAATCCGAATTACAAATACTTAGGGAAACAACTACAAATACGATTTTCAACGGGTTTCTGATCTTAGCTTCATGCGTCATCAACCTGGTCTCCATTTTCCTCTATATTGACGCTGATGGGGAGGGGAAAATGTTGCAAAGTTTTTTTGAGTTTGTGGGGCAAATTATGGAAGGAAACGAGGGAGAATTTGAGATGAAAACAGAGATTTTCTTAACCTCCAAAAAGTATATAGATTTCGAAGGGAATCACTTGAAATGTGTCACGTCTCAGCTCTCAACATTGTTTTCAACTCTGGAGCTGGAGCAGTTATGCAGTTTTTGTTTACAGTTTTCCTTCCCGAAGAGAAAGCAAAAGCAACTTTAGAAAAGGTAAAGAAGAAGTAGGGAGAAAACTAAGAAACCGGAGGAGGCGCTTTTATATCTCCGCATTTAAGTAATTTAAAACCTTTCTAAAGTTTCTCGCAACATGGAAAAGTGAGCGGCGGGCGGACCTTTTCCCCTCAAATAAGAAAGAAGTCTGTACATGCAGATGGTGGTGAAGGAAGGGTGTTTAATGTGACGCTTGTGACATGCAGCGGAGAAGACTCTCTTCTAAAAGTGAGCGGCGGGCGGACCTTTTCCCCTCAAATAAGAAAGAAGTCTGTACATGCAGATGGTGGTGAAGGAAGGGTGTTTAATGTGACGCTTGTGACATGCAGCGGAGAAGAGGCTCTCTTCAAACCCGTAAAATATCCGTCCATCTCGCACAGGAAAAATAGGAACCGAGAGGAGGGAGAATATATATGTATATGTGTACACAACTCATAGGGTTGTGTGCAAAAGTGACGAACTGATTTACTAACTTATAAAACTGGGGATGGCAAAGTTGGCTGGAGACTGAGAAACGAACGAAGAAGGAACATGTACATTTTTTTGTACCAGTGTCAAATGACAGGATAAGCGCCTCCGCTATAAAGGTATGTGTCCTCTTGAGAAACCTGTAAAACGAGGTGGCAACGCGAGGTTTTGTGTACCACCAACTTGAGCATTAGCTGAGGGAAAGTGTAAGTGGAGCAAAGTGAGGTGAAGTGACACACATAATATTCATCTTGTCCGTCTCTCTGATTCCATACCAGCCAAACTCACATTTCTCACATTTCCACAACCGCTACACTTTTCCAACTGCAGACGCGACTTTAGAGTGGTTTGGTATAGGGACACCTTGCAGAGGTTTAGCTTATAGTGTGAAGACGACGACGAGTACAAAAGCTGGAGATGTGGATGTGGATGAGGCGGCGGTGGCGGTGACCCTTTTGCCGAGAGATTGAGGAGAAAATGAACACACAAGTTATCCCACATGACAATATCCACACTTGTATTTTAAGAGACAGCAACTTTTACACTTGGCTCTGGTCCCCGAGATTTAATTTGAGAAGTGGTAGAAGAAGACGGAGAGGATGAGATAAAAGTTTTTGATAACTGAGTGACTGAGTGAAAGGGCTGAGTGAAAGTGTAAAAACAACAAGACTGTCTCCTATTTTATTATATTATACCACCACCACCACTAGCAGCCCACCACTCTCCTTCTGCAGCGGGATGTCAGAGCGAGAGAGACAAAAACGTGTTCATATTTGCTTCTCTCTCGCCGCCCTCTCTCCCCAACTAAAAAATAAAGGGAGAGACGACGTGACAGTGACAACACCTTTCCATTGTCGATCCCCAAATGGTTCACTTACGAAACCCGTCAACATCTCCAAAAACTCATACTCTCTAGTGATGCAGTCTCTGTAAATGCACTCTACCCCTAGCCCCAGAGAGAGAGGGAGAGAAAGAGATATACATCTCTTCAGCAAGTATAATTTGGAGATGCATAGTTTAAAAAAGCTAAATCTTTTACACTTGGCCAGCTCTCACCTTTCCTTCACTTCCCTTTCTCTTTAATATAATTCATTTCATTCATCCCGTAAATTAATCTTCAAGATGAAACAAGTCAACCGCCCTCCTTTAAAAAAGAAGCTGTCTCTCGTGTGGTGAAGCCCGATTTTTTTTCGAGATAAGTTAGTTTCCTCCGAGTTAGGTACACATCAGCATTCATCTGGCCCGACCAGGAGAAAGTGCGTGTGTGACTTACCACCACTCTGAAAAAAAACTTTTTTGACAGCCCTCTTGAAAATATTAACTTATCACTCCCTATTTTCCCCCTTCACTCCAGCGTACGCGAAGTTGAGCGGTCCGGGAGCTGTGAATGAAAATCTTGGTAACAAGTTAAATCGTTTTAATACCACGTTTCTCTCAACAAGCCTCAAAATGATGCTCGTTTCATTTGACGAAAGGGGCTGGGTTGCGCGACCTACCCTTCAAATTCTTTTTTGTCTAATCGCCCTTCTGAAAAGTTTTTGGCGGAGGTTTAACATAATGTAATATGTGTAGTAGTAAAGTTGCTGCTGTCTGTGAGGAATATGTGTACCAAATTTTGCTTCTCGCATAATATTCTTGAATGATTTCCTCCACGTAAGGATGGCGGCCCGCATGTCAGGCTCATTTTGCTGAGGTACTTTAACCATTTCCGTAGTATGATATTATAATATTGTTAGGTTACGAAACACAGTCCATATTCCCGCCATATCCCTTTCATTTTCGCCGAGCGAGCCCAATTTTCTTGGTTAAAGACGTGAAAGAAATCCCACCAGGTCAAAAGGATAAACCTTTCCTCCGTTTTCCCTTTTCTGAGTCCCGTCATTTGCATTGCATCATCCTACATTACGTTTATTGCTTCTGGCAAGTGTAATAATGGACGGATAGTGGGAATCGGTGAGGTGAGAGCATATTGTATTTTTGGGGATGCAGGTTTTGGCAAGCTACACAAAAGACAGGTTGACCACAACTCATGCAAATTTTCTTTGAGAGCTTACATCCACACTATCAAACAAACTGAAATGGAAATAAGAGAGAGAGATGGAGCCCTTTTCCACAGTGACTTGTTCCAACACGCCTTCCAAACCTGGGCCTTGAAACACTCTTTACTCTATAGACCTATATCATACCTACCTACCTACCTATACACTTTTCCGGAGGAATGCCAATGGAGGGACGCGTAGATTAGGGAAATGCTCTCCAACAGGAATATTCATTCTGTGTGAATCTCCATAATATAAATGTAGACATTGAGGTGAGGGCCTGTGTCATGATCTGTCTCCAACTCCACCACCTCTCATTTCACTGGAATGAAATGGTGACAGAATTACTAACCACATCAGACGCGAGACCAAAATCCTGTACCCTGCACATCCGCTCGGCATGTCATCATCATCACACATTCCGCCACCTCGTTTTGATGTGAAATCGTCACTCCCTTCTATATTTTCCCGTGGGACCCTTATTGCAACCTCCTCTTTCTTGTTTTCTTCATTAGAGACGATTTCCGAGAGAGCGGAATGCACTTTTCCGCAGAATCAAGGTAAATTCCGACGGGAGGAGAACTCAAAGGACGTTTCAGTGGAAACAGGTCCGGCTTGCTTGCACGCGTCTACCAGGGAAAATCTCAATTTCTCAGAACTCATTGTGAATGCACATACTCCATGTCATAGTAATAATGCATGATGTTCCATCATGTGGAATTTATGAGGAGGTTCATAAAACAGGAAAAACCCGCATGGATTGCGTTCCTTTACTTTACTGCCTGCCTGCCTACATGCATAAGTACGTACTATATTATGCCTATCTCTGCATTCTTCCTTTTTTTCCTTGTCTCCTTTCATATTGTGTTCGGAACGAGCCAGAACTACTCACTGAGTGTATGGTGATGATGGCTCTGACAAAAGAGTTGATGTGTTTCTATTGCTTTGCCAAAATGCATATGTAAATTTGGGAGTACAGGCAAAAGGGGAAAGCAAACAGTGTGGATACAACTGAACACACCCATAATATACATATTTCCCTTCAGATCTTTTTTCCCCGTTCCGCATCAGCATCATCACCATGATCATTACCAGGCCGGGAGAAAAAAAATCTTTGGAATAAATGGAAGGATATGAAAGAGGATGGTTGACTGAATTTGTGAGAGTTTCAGCTTTGGGAAACAAGTGCTCACACGCTCACTTTGGTTTTTGTTGTTAGACAAGTGGCTGCTGTGCTGTGCTTGCTTGCGTCATTCGAGCATCTTCTTGGAGGAGCTAATCAAATGTGTGTATCTTGAGTGGAAGCAGAGGAGTGCTTGTATGGCAGCAGGGAAAAAATGCAATGAGAGTGTGTGTATCCCCACTTGTCTAAATACGCATTGATCTGCATCCAGCAAAAGCGATGAGTCTTTTTCAACGTGATGCCCACGATCACTGTGTGAGGAGGGTGCTGTGGTTCCTTCCACACGTCATACTTAACAATGCGTGGCCGGAGAAAAAGAGCAAAGCTAGCAGGTTTAACCAGAGTGTTATATGCCACTTCATTCTTCCTTCTTTCCCCATCACGATTATCCGGGGAGGTTCCCTCAAGTGTTGCGTTTGAATATTATATTATATTACGTTGTAATATGACATAATGCCGAGTGCTTCCAGGATGAAAAAAAGACTAAAGACTAGGGAATATATATTGTTGAAAACAAGGGTTGTTGTGAAAAAAACAACGCCGGAGAAGGAAGAAGTGGAGGAGGAGGAGGAAAGAGAAAAGGAAAGGTGAATGTGAATGTGAACCATGCACCACCACCACCATGCTTCACAAACTGATGAGCATCATTATGGGAGCAGTCACATACACAAAAAATATATTATATGCCCTATACGTTTGCATTACTGTTCACCATGTGCACACGCCACAAACCCTCGCACAACGTGCGGGAGTTTTTGTGCCTCCTTTGGCTTGGCTCTCGGAGGAAGCGGAGCATCTTGCTCACTTTCACTTTTTTTCTCATGTATTATGAATAGAAATGGTTAAGTAGGTGGATACAATGATGATACTGATGATGATGGGAATAAAAAACGTGATGCATAATCGGACTGAGAGAGGAGAAGAGGAGCAAGAGCCACTCCAGCTTTGCTCGGGGAACACGTATGATGCATTAACAAGTGAGGTGTGTGTTTTGTATTAGGAGTGAGAATGATGTACGTGCTCCCGTCTCCCTCCACGTTTACTTTGCATTCATCAACTTCATTCTGTGGAAAAAAGGTGAACACACATAAACAGCCTGTTGTAAAAAGTGAACCGTGTTTTGAGCGCGATATAAATTCCCTCAGTCTTCCTGTCGGTTGTAAACTAAAAAAAAGTATAAAATTGCTAGAGTGCAACAACGCCTCGGTCGGTAGTGTATGCTAATGCACAGGAAAGACATAAATTATTGGTAATAGACAAATACAAAATGTCGCCTGATATATTCATTAGGAGGCTCATCTACCGAGAAAAACGATGTTTTTCGGAGGAATAGACACGAACGAGAAATTTTCAGAATGGGATATGATGTGCAAAAAACAAACATGAGCATGATGAGCATCTGGTTGACTACACACTCCTCGGTACACACGGAAATATATATATCTTTTTTAAACAATGATTGTTTTTCCGAAAAAGGGTTGCCGCTAGACGGATAGCTTCATCATACCTGACTTGCTCCATAAGTTCATGACTGAATGAGCAAGGATTGCGTGCGTGATTTGTCTAATGATATGATATAGCGTTTTAATGCACATGTCGTAAGACTAATTAACAGGCTAAGTTAATCTAGGAAAGGATATATTAATTGCAAAAGTGTATAGATCCAAAACTACCCCGCTCTCACACTTTCTCTCTCTGTTTGATTTGACTAGCACAATGTCACGCTCCGGCTTGGTGGTTCTCTGGTGGAATAAAACTTGCATGTCACATCCCGTTGCACAATTTCAACTTTCGATCTTGATATCATCACCTTCCGCGGCGAGTGATGCATATGTATAAATATTAGGGATATGCATGTTATGCATGTTGAACAAAAAAGTTTTGAAGCTGAAAGTTTCTCCCTCAAATGATGATTATGTGTAAAACCGGAAGGCTGGAAGCTTTCCTTATGTGTTTCTGCTTTCACGGCGGTGGCGGAGTGGCAAGTTAGGGCTTTAATTAACGAGCCGAGGAAACATGATTCGGGACTTTTTTTTAGAAGATGGGTTCCCTTTTCATGCTTTGATTGGAGAAAGTTTGAGATGACTTGGGACATGTTCCAAGTGGTAGTCGGGACTAGAAGCCGATTCAAAGATTTCCTGATGATGAACTTGTGTCCCGTGTATTAAAAATATATATGTACCTAGGTGAGCTAATTGAAAGATGACTACTACAACTATGTCGTCGTTTGTGGGCAAAGTTATGGTAGAACCAATGGCCTTTATAAGAAATAATTTTCCTACTCTATGGGTAGAACTGTCAATTGCAAGTATTCGTATTGCGCTATAGAGAGTGTCGTCATGTTTGACGTCGTGCATGACCGTTTTCTATTTCAAAAATCGTCCGTAAATATTAGTATACCATTTGCGATTGTAATCCTACCCGTCCATCCATCGAGACATATTTGTCAATTACGTCTGATCCTCCCAAAGTTACAAAACTGCTAGACTACATTTTACCAAAGACATGGATAATGGATAATACTATTTACGTGTTCCTGTACTTAATTGTGCCAATCCGTAATTGCAATCGTCTGTGCTTAGGTAAACCCAGACGGGAATATGACAGCAGCACTGCAGTGTTTTACCGAGTTTGACATTTTTTTTTTGGAGAATGACAATTCCTGTGCTGACATGACACGTCCATGAATTGCTAATCTTGATTTTAAGTACGGCTTCCATCCATTTCGTCCATTCTGTATTTCTAATGGGTTCCCCTGGCTGGATGGTGTCTTCAGCTAAATTACTTTATTTGAAGTGCGTCATTCAGTCTCACTCCGAGATGAAGTGTGGCATTGTACCCAAAAGTATTTTCATTGTTTTTTTGAGAGGGTATCGCAAAGTGCTACTTTTCTTTCCAAAACAAAGCAGCCATCAACGCACTATCCCTATACATACATATATATCCTTCCCTACTTTTCCCGGCCCAATATTAGTTTTCTGTTTTGGCAAGGCCGCACACTCGCCTTGTAAAAAAAGGCACAGGTTGCCGCATGCATAATGTGTTCCACTGTCGTATGGCAAATGAGGGATCAAATCATGGTATATACTTACAGTTCTACTAACATCCACGAGGCTGAAATGAAAGCTGTCATCACATCGCATAAAACAAACTATTGTTTAATTCAAAACTTGTAACTTACATCACATAGCCCATCACATCACCCAGCGTAAGTATCTACAGAAGCAGCAACACAGGAACCTCCAACAATCAAATAAACATTGGGTTCTCAAAGGGGAATGCAAAGTGAATGAAAATAAAACAAAATGTGTTTTCTTGTTTTTCCGTGTGTAACCCTACAACGTCGAAAGCATCCCCGCGCCTTGTATATTAGCATTGAAAGTAAAGTGGGTTGATTAATTCAATTATTAAACGTGCAGCCCATAACATTCCGGGTGTACCTCCGAAAAGCAAAAACCACTAATGTAACAGCTGTGCACATGATGCAGTGACTCCTCCACACATGGACTCCACTATAAATACAAATTTTAGATCCCTATATAGTGTTTCGTTGTAGAGAACGGTGGTGTTGTCGTAAATGGATTGCAAACCCAATTCCACACACACACATTCACCTACCTACCGACTTGATCAAAGTGGAGAAAAGGGACAACATACATTCATACAACCAACATGAGAACATGCTGCGTCAGAGAAAAGACTCCTGATCGGAGCTCCGTTTTTTCTCTCTTGAGCAGCAGACACTCTGTAAAGTCAAAAGGTAGCAAGCAGAGTACTCTCGCTCGCCAATAGTATTAGACCAGGGATGGGGATATCACCAGTCGAATTGCACATCTCGAAAACATCCTTCTCCGTGACAGGTAGATGACTTTACAGTGTAATCTAGAAGAGCCACAGAGCATGTACGAGTGTCTACTACGTAAAGGTCATCCGGACGTACCCTCAGAATGTAATAGTAGTCGACTAGATACATAATCGGGTTTGGTTTTGATCTAAGCATGCTTCTCAAAAGGGAGCTGCTCTATACCAAATTCACAAAAAAACTGAAGTGATATGGGTCATGTGTGTCTATAATATTTTTTGGTAGGTCCAGGTCTTCCGTCCGACCGACGTCTGGACGATGTAACCATATATACTGTAAACTTTTCTGCTTTTTTTCTCTCTGCTCTGACTCTTCTACCGCCAGAAGCTTTTGAGCCTATACACCACCGTCAACTGTATAAACATTCATAACACAAAGTAAGAATAAAGTAAATTTTCTTATTTTGCTACTATTCCTTATCTTCCCCGCAGCCGGGCTACATACACACGCCACACACACACACATCCCACATTGGTGAAAGCACGGAAAAGCTCAGATGAAGGATGAAAGCGAAAAGGAAACGGCGAGGAAGGGAGGGCACATTCATCCCGGCTAGAAAGTGAGACATGGCGAAAAAAAGTAAGAAACGCATAGAGTCTTTTGGTTGATCTCCCATGAAAGAATTCATACGGACACACAAAGTTATTCCTTTTATTTTCTCCTTTTTTCATCTTCACAGTCCAAGTTAAAAAACAGCGCTCAGCTTTACAATACCAGAAGATAAGATGAGAAAAGGAAAGAAATACTTGAGCTACTCATGAGGATGACGCTCTCGTCTTGTGTGCCACTGCCACCACCACCCAGGGATGGATATAAGACGGGGGGAGTAAGTAAAGACGAGAGAAAAGATCATTAGAAATAAAACTGGGTCGGTAGGAATCGGGTTTCGGAATAAATCGCTTTTTTCTTCTTCTTCTCATGATCGTTATTTTATTTTATTTTATGGTTGAATCACTTGATTCTCTCAGACTTGTTTCTTTCTTCACCCCACACGTCCGCCACGCCGCGGACAGTGGAAAATAATGTGTACAGTGGCCATTCCTTTTCATCATGCTTATTCACTCCACTTTTGCTCCGGGATAGTCCCCTACAATTGTGTCTGCATTGTGATGATATCAGTCAAGGACATGCATGTATAACATCCCTACTTCCTTTGTCTCTTTCGAAGGAAGAAAGAGTTGAGAGAGAGAATAAAAAAAATACCGGCTAAGAATGTGCTCCAGTGGCTGATACGATCATATAGTGGCACAGCTCCCAACAGCAGAGCAAGAGCAGCAGGCTAATCTCGGTTAAACTTTTCCTCAGTGCTTTTTAACTTTATATACCTTCGGAGAAAAAAGAAGTTCGGAGCCAGGGCCGCTTTACAGTCGAGGAGTGGAGTAGCTCCCAACAGCAGAGCAGCAGGCTAATCTCGGTTAAACTTTTCCTCAGTGCTTTTTAACTTTATATACCTTCGGAGAAAAAAGAAGTTCGGAGCCAGGGCCGCTTTACAGTCGAGGAGTGGAGAGATGTTTATCTCCCATATTTACTACGGTATTTACGAACATGGACAATGCCCAAGAAAGAGAGAGTTCATTGCTACACATCTCTTCTGGCTGGGGAAGAGAAAAAAACTTTTTAACCTGACTTTCAGAACTCCTTGGAATTCAATGGAATGGGCCGTCGATAGGGATCGTCTAAGTGGGAAATGAAGTCGAAGAAAATACTTTTCCCCACTTGTTTTACCATTCTCCAGTTGAATATAAAAATTTTGTGTAGAGAATGAGTCCACCGGATTAGTGGATCGAAAGGGGTAGGATGGATCTAGGCATACATGCATGGTCACGCCAGGAGAGAGGAATAAAAGGGGCCCTGCTTGTATTTCATTTGGAATATGGTTGAAGTCATGATGACGATGATGGTGGTGTAATAGGGAGCAGATGGGAGCCAGAATGAACTAACATTTTTAGTGGCACAGGGCTGACGTAAAGTGGATGTAGAAAAGTCATTTCATATCCATTCATTCTTACCTGTCATTAACCTTTCAGTTGAATTGTTCCTTTTCCGTATTTATGTCCTCCTCAGCAGACAACTCGAGCAGGAATGTTGCGATTGCGATATTGAATTGAAAAAGGCATTTTTTTTGTTAAGTTTTCAATTTCTATATACACATTCCTTTTCCCAGGTTTTTTCGCAATTCAGAGTACACTCTCAAAAACCCTAAAACTCACTCGGATTGAAATCCTTCAGAAGATGGCTTTCACCTCAAGCATTCCAGGCCTCGAAACGAATTGTGAAAGGAGAATGGTGAAAAGTAAGATGATGTTCTCGCTTTTGTTGCACCACCACCATCGAAAAAAGCCAAGTTTTTTTTTCTCTCAAGTATATACCATACCTGAGGAAAGCGGGATTATATGGGAGCAGGGATCTCTAAAACTGTCACAAATAATAAAGTATAATGGCAATAAACACGAGTCGTGTGTCGAAATAGACACAGACTTTAATCGGTTCCTCGTCTTCGTTCCCCGCTTTTATTCCGCACTTGAACGTATCCGTTACAACACACGTTTTAGACAAAAAAGCTGTTCACAATTTTTTGCAAACGGGCGGAATATACAGGAAACAAATCTCAACTCTGTCTCTTCTTCTTATATCTGTCCCTTCGTTCTTCTGTAAAAGGAAGTAATAATAATAATATTGTTTAAATTTCAAATTCTCTCACAAGTTTACACAAGTCCAACTTTTGATATTCCACACAATATTTTTTTTCTTATAGATAATTATTGTTTCTGTTGGAATCCCTCTCGAACAAGTGTAGTAATGCAATAATGCTGATATAAACACTGGGAAAGCGAGGAACAGAATCACAAAAGTCGATAAGCTGTCTATGCTTTCCTCTTGCGCTCTCCACTTGTATATGTATTATACGTTGGAAGTTCAGTGGAACAAAAAAATCTATATAGGTATTATTCACTAGACACACTGATGCACTATATCCCCTGAAATTGTGTTTTTTTTTCAATGTTCTCGGATGCCTCCAACAATGTATGTTCTTTGTTAGGAGGAATTCTCACGCCATTAAGGGACACACAATACCGCCTTAATGCGTCTCAATATTGCCTTTCTTGCCAATTCCCCATTGTCATTCCCTCACACATTTGTGTCAGAAAAGATATTGAAATTGTCTCGCGGCTTCAGAGCCTGAACCACACACACAGAGACACACAGCAACTCTGGGCACAATGAGCACAATATAGTATTAACAGGAGGAAACAACAAGGAAAAATGGTAAAAACGGGAGAGCACACTTGCTGCTTTCACTTCCCTCCATCAACTAAGCCCATTTGAAAGGCGGTATTTCTTTTGACCTCCCTTCCAAAATACTTGTGCTCTTTTGCTTCTTTTTGCATCACAAGCGTGGAAAAACACGAGAGGAGTAGTTGTACAATCAAAAAAGGAGAGAGAAAAAACAGAGTTATGTTTACTGCCTTTAGTACTCCTCTCCTGTCTTTTTTTAACGGCTGTCTTGGGTAAATGGAGAGGCAATCAACACGTTGTTCAGGGGACACTTATGCATGTCCTCTCCCCAAATTTATACCTTTTCCTAGGAATTCCAGATGGAAACTGGGTAAAACAACAAGTACGAGATTTGAGTTCTTGTGTCCTCGAGGCCAAACTCTAAATAAAAAGTGTTACGAAGGCTGAAGGACACTGGGAAAAAATGATGTTTTAGGCCTGATGCTCTTATGCAGAATAAAAATCCCTTTTGTTATTCACTTGACAAGTCACTTACGCTACCGATTTTTTTTTAAAACGTGTCCAATTCTGTTCATCTGGTCGCAGTTTATGGATGAATTAAGTTTGTTTTGCTTTCTCACATTTATCGTTTGTCACCCGAGACTGAGAGCTTCTGGCAGAAATAAAATGTCCTGTCCTGGTTGTTTTAAAAACGAGATTTTGTTTTTATATATTTTTGTACCTTCACGTTCACCACTGGTCTCTTTTTTTTCTACCTTGTCTCGTATATATCCTCAAGCTATTAGGTGGCGGTGGAACTCTCACTTTTTACAAAAGTATTCCGGCTTTCTTACACCCACTTTGTTTTTTTTACCTCTTGTCTTTTTCTACTTTTTGTCCTCTTCAACTTGTATACACACAAAATTTCCAGTGTTATTCAAACTTTAAAAAAAATTATTTCACTGTTTATTGTTCCTCATGAAACTGCTACTTTGTGTGGACGTTCCCCTTTATTGCATCATTTCCACTTGCATAATCCCACTCCAACAGATGAATGAAGTTGGTATGCAACTTATGGAGCAATAGGAGAAAATATTTTTATCAGAGCGACGAGCATCCGTGCACACACGACTCTCTGCCTGGACAAATACGTGTTGACTGACGGGCAGGGGTAATGTGGAAACTGGGTTTGTTCTCCAAAAAAGAGAAACGACTACGGTGGCATGGCATGATGGCCAAGGCGAAGCGAGAAAAAAACGGTAACACCAGGCTAAGGTCGTACCGTGGTAGAATCACACACACAAGCTCCACACAAAAACACAGCACTGGCGAGGCAGTAAAGAAAAGCAGAGGAGCATTACTCTCTGATATAACGTACACAAGAAGAAGACAGGAGAGTGTGGTGGTTCTCTCGCTCAGTATATAATCGGGGAGCAGGCCATTACAATGCAACAAAAGGCTGTGGAATTGTAGATTCGAGTGGAAGAGAAAACCCTGCTTCCGTCTTCCCTTTACAGGCTTTCCCGTCTGAGCTGGCTATATATGGTCTGATATTTTTTGGGCTGTGTGATGATGATGCTACCCCTTTTCTGCAATGCTTTTCTGGGTGATGGAAAGCAGAGGAAACGGAATGGAAGAGGAATTCTTGCTCGTGATGGAACATGCGCTGCCTTCCAGAAGAGAGTCCAAACTCTGGGTGGAAAAAATTTCTTCGTTGTATAAGTTTCCCATGTAAATGTGAATGAGGGATCCTTTTCTCGAATTATGTATGTGAGGATAAACCGCTATTACAGTCTAATCCAGCGATCCATATAGTTCAGTCTGCAGCCGAAGTTCATTCTACCAGCATGTGTGTGGACGGTCGTAGTTGAGGTACTACATATACACATCATCGAAAAACTCGCCTTGGTGGCACTTGGAATAAGAAAAACTAATAAAGACACTGGAAATGCGAGTTTTTCGAGGAAAATGCCGATTCTTATTGTTATTTCTTTATGGGAATATGTGGAGCTATATATGGGTGTATGCTTGGGAGATTTTATAGGAAACCTGAAACCTGGCAGTTTTTTTGCAAAAGAAGGCGAATATAAATAAATATGAAATAGCATCATTTTCCCTTTTCCTCCCTTTTTTTACTACTGCACTACTTATTGATACTAAACGGGAAGTGGGAGGCAGGGGCGCGCTGCTGGCTGGTATCTAGTGTTATCAAAGAGGAAGGTCGTTGCTGGTGGGAATTTGAAAGAAAAATAACGCGGCTCTAATCGCTCCCTCCTGATATTTACGTTTCACCCTTGGAAAATATTTCTGTCGGAGAGGATTTTCAACTTGCTAATTGAGTGGTGCAATGTACATTTCTGGGCAGCAGCCAATCATGCACCTACTACACCGGAATTCAGAGCGAAATACATTTTTTTTACCTACTTCCAAGGAGCCAATGATATGGGCGAGAGAGTGGCAGAAAATGTAAATGTAAAGTGAAGTCTCTTGAGAGACACATTCAAGGATATAATATATGATACAAGTGGGTTAAATGCAACAGAAAGGGAAGGAATACAATAAATAGCCTTCAGGTAAATACTTTGTGATGAGGGACGCTTACATTAAAAGTATTAAAAATACAAAACTTAAAGAGCTTATAAGATTTTTTCCTCTCCATCATTTTTTCAATAACAATGTTAGCACAAAAAGGAACGAGTCGTACAATATGAGACTCTACTTGACGACTTCATCATGATTTAACTGTGATAAAGAGGAATGTACAAAGACAATCTAAAAAATTAGGTACATACGTTATATATAGGATTGTGGTTTTTCACTAAACTTATTACTTTCAATTTTGTCTAGACCATGCAGGCTGATTTTCTATGAATTTGGAATTTCTAAGAATTCTAAGAATAGGAAATGAGGCTGTGGTGAATCTTAAATAAAAGTAGAATAATTTGAACAGAATTGGCAGTAAATTAGAATAAATATGTGGTGAGCTTCATATGTCAAACAAAATCTCTCAGCGTGCAAAAGTAAATGTCACTAGCTGTTCATCGAAAAATACATGCAAAATTGAAACAAACTTTCCAGTCGCTATTACATCTTCCTTAATATGACAACCTTAATGTGAGCTGATTTGGCAAAAAAAANCATCTTCCTTAATATGACAACCTTAATGTGAGCTGATTTGGGCAAGAAAAAAATATCAGATTTCCTATTTACGACATTTCGGAGGCGAGCGGCGGATGGGTTGAGTAACTTGAGATGGTAAATAGTGAAGTATATAGGCTCGGACCCAATACTCCTTCATGTATTATGCTTGTGGCACGCAATGTATCCTACTTTGACAGCGCATTTCCAATCTCTGCTGGGAATTCCAATCCTTCAAAAACAATTGGGACGACGAGAATACCCATCTACTACGATCTGGATCAAGAAAACTTTGTGATTCTAAGAAACAACATTTATAATGCATTCGCAACACGACAAACTGAGAGTCAAGGTCACAAGGGCAAAAACAAATACAGTTTTATAACGAAAAAAGAGCCCTTTTGATCGGGATTGTGAGTTCTTACATTTTTATTATTGTTGTTCAGTTCTTTGAAATTTCTTTTGGGTAAACAAGCCGGATTATTTTTCATACGTTTTGAGTTCTGCATACATAATCGAAAATTCCTTGTCCTTTGAATTTGATCTTGAGAATTTTCAAAAACTATTTTTATTTAATATAACAAAGATTTCGTAGCAAAAGAAAAAAAAAGTCACAGTTACACAAAGTCACACACATCGTATTTGTGTACAAGGTAAAATGTGCATTCCATCTTTCACTTTCACTTCCACAGGTACATATATATAGAATAGGTAGGAATGCAATTCTGAATTGATAAGCAAAAATGCTTTTTTAACTGTAGCAGAGGGAACTGCGAGGCGGGATACCGGCCACCCAAGACTGTGAGTAGACTTGGGCAAGCAAAGTTGCCTGGAAAGCAACTTTTGGGAATGGTATGCGTTACGCTTTGTAAAATACGGTTCGTTCGTTCAAGTCAAGGTTTGTTGAGAATGAAAATAGATGCTAGCCCCTGAAAACCGAATCTTAAAATATAATATGTATTCCCTTCTCCAACAAAAGTATACCTACGATCCTTAATCTAAAAATCTAGAGACATTTTTCTCTAGAAACTGGAAACTGGAGCAACATTTTTTATACAGAAAAACACAATTACGTAAGAGAGCTGTCTTTCGGTAGGTAGGTACATACTTAGAAATTGTATTTCGTGCTCAGAGGATCACCATTGTAGTTAAATCCAACTTACAAAGTAAACATAATCATTTGAAAATATTACAAAAATCCTTATAATCCCCGGTTAAATTCCAATAAATAATATAAATTTGTGCAAATATTGAAAGATGAGAATGCTGCGTGGCCCGTTCTCTCTCAAAATGAGTAGCAAGGAAGAGCTCGATACGATGTATGGTAGGTAAAGTGAGAGAGAAAGTTCAAAGAAAAATATGCATACAAAAACATGTTTCATTTTAAAAGGGAAACGCAACTAAAACGGCCTATATAGCGCGTTTCTCTCTAATATTATGCTTTTGTAGCTCCTCTTATTTCCCTCCCGCAAGCTGTGGTCCTACATATATTGACCAAAGTTTCATATACCTTTTCACTGTGAAAAGCAGAAGAGCCCGCCCAGGAGCGGTAGTTTTCCATTTGTCAGTATGCCTTTGCAAAGCCGAAAACAATAACTCATTGAAAGAAATACGTTGTTTTGAGGTTGGTCCTCCTCCCTCCTGTAGTACATCCTTTCAAAATCGCATTTCATGCCTCTGATGCCACAGTGTAAACTATCCTCCCGCATTGTTTCCCTGTCACTTTCACTCTCGTTCTGACACATTTTAAACGTATCTGAAGAAATCAATCACGGATCCGGCATGCAACCCAAACGGAGGAGGAAAACAAAGAAGAATCCCCGTAAAACGAAGATTTCCTAGTACATCCTTCCCCCAAAAAATGTACCTCTCCGAGTTTTCCCCTATTTCGCAGGGCACAACATGAGTAATTGTGTTCCACTTTTTCTTCCTTCTATCCCCCACCACACCCCAGTTTTCCTCAAGCTTAACGGAGTGTCGTTAAAAAATTGTGTACCTGAAAAAAATGGGGGAAAAGAAGAAGAAGAAGAAGAAGAAAGCAAAATGTGAAAAATCGGCTCCGCTTCCAAGCTCCATCAATCAATCAGTTAAATGTTTCCTTTTTTCCCCTTCAAGGACTATTTTCCTTTTGTCAGAACTCAAGGCTCGTGTCATTGATACTGACTTGACTAGGTCGTAAAACAAATATAAATAGGAAAAGGGAGAGCACTGCATTGCACAAGCTTTTTAACAAAAACAAAGTGTACATTTCTCAAAGCAGCAGACCAGACAGTAGTCGTCCCATCATTGGAGGAGGAGGAGGTCGCAGAGTATAGTAGGTATTTGAGTCTGGTAGTAGTAGTAGTATTGGTATGTGAAGCAATTGGGGAAAAATAGAGGAGTTGAGTTGTAGTGGCAACTGGCATGTTGTTTACCCTGGTAATGGCATCACTTCCAATATCCGTCCGGACTCGAAAAACGGATACAAACTGCAAGAGACCCATTATTACCCATCC
Organism: Dicranocentrus wangi; assembly: GCA_036850665.1. Lineage (NCBI taxonomy): Eukaryota > Metazoa > Arthropoda > Collembola > Entomobryomorpha > Entomobryidae > Dicranocentrus > Dicranocentrus wangi. The sequence continues at coordinate 21,376 of JAANSN010000180.1, read as the reverse complement.
ATTCTTTTCCCCCGAAAAAGAAATACTCCACTGTGGGGTATCCTCTTTGAAGGAGATAATCGAACCTGATGATGAAGATTAAGTCAGAGACACTCACACACTTTCTCAGTGTCTTCCCCTTTCCCAGCACTATTTTTTCGGAACTTAGGAACCCGTTGAAAAAAAGTGAAGCCAGTCCAATTGCACAACACTATAAAGTATGCCGATAGCCATCTACAAAGTACTCACTGAACAGAGCTCTCAGCCCCCAGTAACTTCAAGTGGGTCATGGGTCAGCAGCTGCTGGAGCTACACACATAGGAGAAGATATGTATACATACACAATAAGCAAGTCTGCTTCTTGAAAGTTCATCCTCTCACTTCCTGTCACTCCTTCCCAAAATCGCAGACAGAGTACCTTTGAATTTTCCTAAGATTCGGAATCCCTCTGTTACTCCGTTTACATACCAGCTCTTCTTGTTTGTTCCTCATGCTCGACATGATTTAATCGACGCTGTCGCCGTTATTTAATGCTTTAGAAACGGGGGAGTGTTGCATTGCTTTGTAAGCTTCCAAATTACCACAGTTTATTCCCAGTTAGACCATTACGACGGAGCTCGATACACAGCAGCGGGAGCAACATTCTGAGCCGTTTCTACTGATGGCATATTTTCGCGTCTCCATTTTTATCACAAACTCATTAGCAGCAACCATCCTAATAGCACAACTTTTGGTTCTGGAGGTGTGCTTTCGAGTGCTTTCCCGGATTAGAGTATTTGTATAGCTGAGCCAAAAAGACGGACTAGTTCTCAGCCTGCTTCCACACACATCCCTTGATAATGACGACGAGCGGCGGCGGCGGTGGTAGTGGTGGTGGCGATGATGATGATGTTTTTCTGGCGCTCACAAAGTGTAACAAATACGAGACCGTTTACGTCCCTCTCCTTCCTTATTTCCAGTGTTCAATGTAGCATCACTCTCTTCACGCATAAACACAACAGGCTAATACGAACAACCAGAGAGAAAAAACAATGCCACCGAAAATAAAAGAAATGGAGAGGGAGAGGGACCTCACCAAGTTTTCTTATTTTTCTCTCTACAAAAAATGTAGTGATGTGCAATGGGCGAAGGGCGAGGAGGAGGAGGAAGAAGAAAACCGTAAAAATATACATCTATTTTTGCGGGGGTAAACCAACAGGGAAAATAAGTGAAAGGACAAGTAGAATGGAAAGTAGAGAGAGCAACATCCGATTTATGACTAGGTAAGTCGTAGATTATGACAGTTTACATTGTTTTTCGTGTCCCTCCATATGCCACTCTCTATCCCGCATATATATACATTTTTTTAGTCGTCTTAAATTTCCAAAAAACTGGAAAAAGCCCTTCTCGCCGTGATGATTACTAACAATAAGAAAGTGGAGGAAAGGGGAGAGAAAAAAATGAAATAATGGCTCACCACTACCACTTCTGAAAATATTATGGATAGTAAATGTGTACACAAACCCAGCATGACATTACCCTTGCATAGACGACGACCATTATGGAGTACCTTCTGCAAATCGACTTTTTGCTCAGTGGTCCTACAACAGAGAACAGAGACACAGAGGCACACACGCTATCTTTGTTCCGCTTTGCTTCTTCCCAGTCGAAAACATTATGCAGATGTTTTTATCATTAGATGAGAGCAGCGCCATATCTTCATATGTACATTCCTCATTTTTGCACGGCCTGTAAACTGATCCGGTGCATGTAAACAAGGACAAGCTGGGAAAGCGCGAACGGGAAAACTACTACTACTGGGAAATGCTCATTTTCTTTTTCTGCTCATCAGCCCCGCACAATATTATGTGTAATAATAATGATAATAATAATGTTCCACAGCTTGCCTCCATACATTTCCTTCGTGTCCCTTTCCCTTCTCCGAAATTCTTGTCTTTCCTATTCCACAGTCACAAAATATTCCGAATTGTAAACATGGGCGGCACACACATGAACCTGATATTGTTCCCGAATTCTTCAGCTGCTTCCCATTCCAGTTGTAGGTGCTTCGGTGGATGGAAGAAAGTGGTTAGGTAGTAAGCCTGGAAACGGCGAGACCCCATTCCTTAGACCCGTTTCCGACTTGTGGTTCCGTGCAAATTATTATTTTGATTATGCTACTTAATAGTGTAATTTCACACCCGTAAAATGAGATGAGGATGAGGAACATCAGACAAAAAAATCTTTTTCTTTGTGGGGAAGGGATAATATGCATAGCCGAGCTCCCTCCCAATATATTATAATCATCGAAACTATATGGAACATTCCTTTGCGTACTTGGAAGTTGAGAGAGAGAGAGAGTTGATAGGATTGTGTATCATATCGAATAGCATTCCCATCCCGAAAACATCATTTCATCTTATGTTTATGTTTACATCACAACTGGGCCGAGTGGGCTCGTAAATAAAGGCTCCGGTAAGAATGTGAGTTGGCCCATTTTCCCCGGAAAGCAACCCTTTTCTCTCCCATAATTCCGTGTAAAAAACTCCGAGTATTACTCTAGGTATTGGAGAACATGATCCTTAATAAGTTGAGGAGTATGAGTGAATGAAATGATGAAGGTTTCCGTATTACTCTCGATTTTGGCTGCACCACCACCACCACCACGCAGAAAGTGTCGTCGTCCCTGAAACCTCCCCCCTTTGATGGTACAAGACGAAGGACTTTACGCTCTTTGTAGTAAAACGGACCATTTTTTTCGTTAGCATCCTCCACGAGCGGGAGCGTGAAGAGCAGTGCATTGCAGTCATGGGATGGTGAGGCTCTCCAGGCGATACGTTGAACATGAAGGATAATTTTCCTCCTTGTTAATTACGGTAATAAATTACGGAGGAGAAGAGAGATGGGGAAAAACCTGCTTCTCTCTCTCTTTTTTTTGCTGCTCCCTGGAAATTCTTCTGGCGGAGGCTGCTACTGCCTTTCTCTCTCTCCGTTCCCCCTGCTCGCCATATTCACTCAGCCAACTCATACATTCACTTGAGATGAACAAGAAGACGACCCAAAAAGATGAGTTTTTAGGAGGGTGTGTGTGTAATATGCACACAAGAGGAGTCTCATCTTTTTTCCTTGTTTTCAGCAAAGTGTCACTTTGCTCTTGTGTCCGTTATGATGTATTACAAGAAGCCAAGTCCTCTTATGCTCAGGCTAGCACCCAGTATGAATTCCAAGAAGGCTCAAGAGATGAGCATGTAGCTCCTTTGGAAAAGCAGCGCCGTTTTTTTGCAAGGCTCCATGTGGGATGCTACTCTGAGTTTGAAGATGTGTTTCTAATATGCATGCAACATAATAGAGCCATGGCTGGCCGTGTCCATGATTTGTTGGAAGGGCCCAGCATATTATTTTTGTATAGCAATAAGCGTTTTTTGGAACAAGTACAAAGTACAACAATCCTATCTTTGGCACTGCTCATAATCTTTGTGCGTTTCCCCGTCACGAAAAATATATATGCTCATACGTACTTGTAGGAAAAGTTCGCCATGCTGTGCATCGTTGAACACGAATGAGGCAGGAGAGGTTGTATTTGTGAGAAAAACGGGGAGTAATCATCGTATCGTCATCCTACATAATATTTATGCACTTGTGAGGAAAGAAAAATCTGCCTTTTGCATATGGACCCGAGTATATATCCAGTTCTGCAAAAGGGATGAACAAAGTTGTATTGCAAAATTGAGAACTTTCCATGTCTTTTTGATACACTTGTGCATATCCTTGCAATTCATATTGGAATGTTAGAGGGAAAGAGAGAGAGAGAGAGAGAGAGCCAAAATAGGAGTCATAATTTTTTGGAGATCCACTAACTCATCTTTTCCCTTACTTTTCTTTTCTTCGTGTCTCAGCACTTATCTACACTTCTTTTCATTTTCCCTTATTGCTACGTTTTTCCCGAAAGCGGGGCTGTAAAACTTGTCTTCTTTATACCATTTCCGAGAAGAAAAAAACTGGCTTTTCGATATTCCAAGTTGAATAATAACATTCAACTTTTCATCATTTTTTCACCCGTGCAAACAACTCACTCTTTGTAAAAAGACTTGTCACCCCTTTTAATTTTCAAAGATGAAGAAGACCCCTTCTTCGTTTCCTTTCACATCTTCATCCGCTCTTTTTCGGTCATTGAGTTTTTTCCATTTAACACCAGAAAAGCATAAACGAAAGAGAGAAAGAGAGAGCGGTGCCAGTTGAATGAAATAAACTCTTAATTTTAAAGGGAGAGTTCTTCTTGTTAGAACTCCTCTTTTTGTGTCAACAAAAACAAGTCTTTTTCAATGCAAAACTCAAATCTCAAAATGCAGTAGTAACTCAGGTTTTGTCCGATATCCGACTCCCACTTGAGTTGCAATTTAAGTCAAAGTTTTGGCAAAAGAGATTTTTAGGTAAATTTGCTTTCACTAAAATGTCTAAATTTTACTCTATACTATAAAGGAAATCCTAATCAACATGCATAAACTATAATGATATGATAGCAGAGCAATTGAATAATTTTTATATTGAAATTGATCCTGCGCTCCCGAAAAAAGTTGATGTAAAGTTTTAACTTTTGACTTGAGTGAAATTTGAGTCATTGTAGTGTGTGCAATGAATTGTCGAGTATCTCGACAAGAGAAAAAAACAAGGGTAGAATAGATTTTTATAAAGCGTCGTCTACAGCTCTTTCTATCATTATATCGGGTATACAATCAAGAAATAAGAAACTGCTACTGCATCCCATTTACCTTTTCCACTCTGCTCCCTCCTCCTTGAATCTCTGCCTAAAGATAAGGGTCGCTTGGGAGAAAAAAGCATCATCATCCCAAGTGGAATTCAATCCTCTGAGTTTTTCAATACGTCACTAATTTCATTTCTCCCGTATATGATATATTGCATAATAACCACAGAGAAAAGAAATTATGCTGTGCCTGGAATTCAATCCTATTATTCTCCCCCCCTGTGCAAGAATCCTGTAACCAGAGAAAATACTGCTGCTGCAACTGCACGCTAGCCTCAACATAACACTGTTATTTCACTGCATTTTTGCTCTCAGATTCCAAAAAAGCCACATTTTATTTTCATCCTTGGGCATGCATGTACCTCTACCGCGGCTAAGAATGTTTTCGTTTTCTTCTTATTTTTAGACCTCTCTCAAAAATGTACAGTTTGGATAAAAACACAAAGTTTCTTTTCACATTTTTTCATGAGCGAGCCAGAGATCTCTCTGGCTCTGACTTTCTATTAAGGAGTAAAAACGAATCTTTCTCTTGCAACTTGCCGTTTTTTCCCGTACGGGAAGAGGAAAGTGGGAGGGAAAAAAACTTTTTTATTTGAGCTTTTTCTTCTCTTCTCTCTCTCATCGTGTACATTCACATGATATCAGGAAGTTCATGCACGGTCCCCTCTTCCCATACACTTTCTCGCATAACTATATAAACCTAACATTTATTAGAGTACAGCTGATTATTTGTGAGAAAGTGGAGTGCAGTTGAGTCAGTGTTGGTGGTTGGAGCCAGTAGGAACCCAATTATTTCGCCCTTTCTTGCATCAAATGGAAAGGAAAAAGCCCAAACCACAAAAGCCACAGTAGAAAAGCAGTGGCACGTTTGTATCTACATTTTTTCAACTGTTCTTTGTCCGCCTTGCGTCGTTCCTTTTTTCTGCCGTGTTACTACTAGAATTATATGGGAAACTTACTGCTAAAGTTACAATGTTGTTGTAGGGTGCAGTGTCTATTATATAATAGGGGTGTCGCGACTAGGTACATGGTCGTTGACACTATATCACGACGACGGTCGTGGGCTTCCCTCTCCCTACGGAACTCCCTATTTACAAAGTGAATAATACGAGGAATATAGAAAGCCGTGGTGGTGTTGGTGGTGGTGGTGGCATCATGAGAAGAATCAGCACGGCATTATTGCTCCAACTTTTTTTTTCTCTGTAAAAGTACAAACCAATATCTTTTTATTTAGAGTAAAAACCTCGATACGTAACTGACGTGGCAGGTCTCTAATAGGTATACATATTATTTCTATGCAGAGTCATCATCGCACATTTTTTTCTGTTTTCCCTAGGTGCAATAGGATCTAAAAGTTTTCCTCCTTCTTGTTCCTCTTGAGTTGCTTTGTGCACCATCCAATAAGATAAACATCTCTCGTCACACACGGAAAATCCATCGGCACACAATAATGCACGACGCGTGGGGACATGAAGAAGAGAAAAAGTAGAGAAAAAAAAACTTTTTTACTTCTATTTTTTTTCTCTCGCTCTTCTGTTTCCCTCCCCGTATTGGAGTTGAATGTACGTTATTTCGACAAAGCTCATGAGATGGCAAAAGCTAAAGGGATCATGATGACGATGATGAAGACGAAGAGGCTAAAGCAGAAAGAAAGATGAGAAAAGGAAAGTAAAGCAAAGTACATGTCAGAGCCAAGGGAAAGCGCTTGGTGGACAAACGACAAGGACGAAAAATCAAGCTTAAAAAAAGTGGAGGAAGGAAGGGGAGCTTTGCTGACTCTTTACACTTCCCTCCCAATCACATGCACACATTGGACAGAAAAAAATGTATCGGGCTATATCCCTTTATACTACTACTCCTTTATGGTTATAGATATGTGGATGGCGTATAATTTTTCGTGTTTTTAAAAAAGGAAACGGGGAAAAACCTTGTGGATTAGTGAAGCTATGACCCTCGTCCTGTTATTGTCAAGGAGGAGAGAGGCAGAAACAGTGTCGATGTCGATGGTGGTGAAGGCCAGGGAAGTTTTTTTTTGTAGTGGGGTAGTAGAAAGACGTCTTATTTCAAAAAGATAAAAAAATGTTACTATGTACATTGTGTACTTGTGTGGCTAGTTCCATCCCTTCTTCTTCTTCTTCTTTATCTTCTCTGTTTGTGCTTACAAGACGTTGGCTCTTGAATCAACTTCCAATCGAAAGTCTTCTCCAGTATTTTTTTACCCGAACAAGTTGTGTCTCTTTCGCATTGATTGTATATATCCTGTCTTTCACTACTTAAGTTGGTATTTGGTTTGCAAGGAAAAGTACTTATATCCATCTTGGTGGGCATTACTCTAGTTATTGGTCTAGTACTATGAAAGCCGCTGCTCCCCACCAGTCAAGTCCATCACGGTGGTGAAGAGATCCCTTCCTGTAAAGTACCTAACAAATCCAATCGGGAGGACCGGGAGCAAGAGGGAACTGACACTGTCAACAACACTACACGTTCCGTGTAGTGCCAAGCAATGAACCAAAAAAGAGCCATGCATACAGAGATCGTTAGAGAATATTACACGGATATGGATGTTTGATGCGGCGATGACATTGAAGGAAAAAAAGAGGAAAGTGATATGGACCATTAGTGGCTAATGGGTCTCTTGACTTGACTCAGTGACTGCACCATCATTCCTCCTCCAACAACGCTAGCTACTCTTCTACCCCATCCACTATCAACATACCAAAAAATGTCCCCTATTTTCAACCTAACCTGCTTACGTTTTTATCAGAGAGGAATCAAGAATCGTAATAAAAATTGTGAGGAAATAGTGCTCCATAACGTAACGTTTGGGAGAAGGAGAAAAAAAGTGAATCTAGGCGGTAAGCCAAACCAAGCCAAGTAAAAAAAAGTCAAGGAGGGTGCACACTGCACAGCAAGGAGACCCGAGAGAGGGGACAGAAAAGATGATGAACATGATGTACATGCTAGCTACATATAGTAGTAGTGCTTTCTCGGAAAAAAAGTTTAAGGAAAAGGAGTCACTTAGAGAGTATGTCTCAATGCAAAACACATTACATAATGTACGGCACAGAATAATGGATAGTTTGTCGTAATAGCAAGAATCCTACCAAAAAATCTCCGTTTTCTCGTCTTCCTTTTTAGACAGCATGTTTGTCTAATGCTCCGTTGTGTGGAAGATCATAAAAAAGTGGTCGAAGAAAAAGAAGGATTTCATATTTTCCTCTTCCCTTCTTTTCCCTCAACACCACAAACCGAAAAGAGAGTTTGAAGACAAGTCCCTCTTCTTGTATGTATGTATGTACAATGACTTCTAATGGTTTTCCGTGTTCGGGGAAAAACGTATAAAAATTTTCATTCTCATCTTTCCCATCATGCTGATGATGCGGCTCAACTAATACACTATCTCCCATCAACATTCTGGGCCATGCATTCATGCAAAAAGTGATGTCGTTGGTGGGTCGTGCTGTAATCATGTCAGAGTGACACGCGTCATCGTTATCCAGCCCCGAAATAGCATACCCTCCTTCCAGACACCAACAACCCAACAGATCAAAAAATCGGCAAAGAAAAGGGAAATAAGTGGTACAAAAAGTGCGACATTGTTCCTCGAAAAGAAGCTCATGTCGTCGTAGTTAAGAATTGATGGTATATTCCAACTAGATTCATATCTTATTATAAAACTTGTATATAACTTACATCTCATCATGATTGATTAGGATTTTATACAATTCGTGGAAAAAAGAAATTTCATCTTAGACCACATTTACAAAGAGATGGATAATATTCCACTTGGGTGCACTCTTGTCAAAGGATGAAGAAAGAAAGTCCATGGTGGCGAAGAAAAAAAAATGCATCACTCGAAGTGGATCAAACCTTTGGGGGTCCATTATTACTGTCATCTTCATTCCACCATCCAGTCAGCCTGCCCTCTCATGTCATTCAGAGGAAATTCAGCTGGTGGATTTTTTTTTTCTTTTTTTTCCAGAGGAGAAATTGTTGAATTGCTGATGACGACCATGATGAAGTGAATGAGTTTCCGCATCATTATAGGTTTTTGTTGGCACTTCACTTTGGAATGGACCAAAAAATTTTGATGACAGTCATCCATTCACTCATTTTAGACTCCTTTCTTTCTCCTGCTGAGCAGTGACATAGGGACACCGACACCACCGAAATGAGCTTGGTTGGTTGCGGGACCGGGGAAGGATGTAAATGAAAAATATGCGTGGCCTTTCCTGTATTTTAGTACGTACTAAGTGCGCCGCCCAAGCTCTCTCTCAGCATCAGCATCTGTAGTACCCGAGTCCGCTTTTGTGGCAAGTCATTGACAAAAGTACAATATTTGAACGATCAGAGAGAGAGAGAGAGAGAGAACAGACGGGTCGGGTCGCATTCCATTCGTTCCACAACAACCATTCATTTCCGTCAAATAATCCAGCCATTCATTCATTCCTTCATTGATTTGCATTAATCCCACTCACATTTAAATGGTGTTAAGCACCATAAAACCCATAAAAGGTTGAGTTGGCCAAGGGAGCCAGCAGACGAATTCAATGTTTTCCGGATTGCTCGGGCTGCCAAAATCACTTAAAGCTTGGCATGATGTTATAGGTTTACCAGTCATGACCCTTTGGTAGTACTTTTGTACACGCTCCCAAAATACGCGCATTAGTAATTATAGGTACAATTACACTTCGCTCTTTAGAGCTCTTTTTCCCAAAGTGAAAGTAAAATCGAGAAAATACTACCAACTGTGTGGTGTCATTGATGTGTCTCGTGCTGGCACATTACTTTTCCCCCCTTAAAAAAATTCCGAAATTGAGTCTGTGCCTAACTCCATGCTCATTTGAAAATTCTGGGAGTTGCCTGAAAACAATGTGGTAAACCAAAAGGCATATATTTTAAGTGGACTTTTCGTACAAGTTATACGTAAATAGGAGTGTCAAGCTTTCTCCCCATGATCGATTTCATCTTGGGCAGATAAATCTGCAGGGCACACTGATACACACCCACAACATTTATTTTTCTTAATTGCGTCGCCTGTGCGCGCTGTGGGAGCAGTGGGAACGTGTCACTCGAGTTTTTGTCCCTCCTGTTTCTTAGAAGGCAATAAGCCCAACTCGTTTTCGTGCATATGAATGGGCTCATTGAAAAAAAAGTTTTGCAACGTATAGCCACTGTAGCAGAAAATTGCATACAGATGGAGAAAAGAGGAAAGCGGATTTTCCTTTTTATTGTCCTTTCCTTTAAATTCACTTAAAACTATGTTATTCCGAGTGAAATATGCGCTGCGTTCTGCTAAAAGCATTAGAAATTTCATTACCCTTCTTTTTTCTTCGTCTCTCCGCCGTCGTGTTTCGGGCTAGGCAGGGTGGAGTGGTAAATTGTGAGAAAACTATAAATGCCACAGCACAAGCTTATTAGTAATACACTAGTACATACATTGGAGCAGCATCGAAGGACTTGGAAAAACCTTGCAGATGTAATACAAGGAGATAATGCACAAACTTGTACAGCATCTTACATCACATCACAGCCTACTACCATATAGACTACTTACATTTATATATCTACATTGTACATTTTATACTTCAAGAAATTCAATGTCTGGAAGGTTGTCGCTTGTCGCATGTTGCAATTTAACGACAAACTTGTGCGTATTTAAATGGCTACTGGAGGAGCTATAATGTATCATGAAGTCATTAGAGAAATGAGTGCCCAATTTACATTCAAATGGGGTGTTTCACTGCTCCCAACAGTCTGAGCCAGTCTTGTCGTCCAAAGCCAGCCTAAAATATCCGCATATATTCTCCAGTTGAAACAACGACAAGGACCAAGAAGACCAACTAGACATATAACTCAACCTGTATTACTACACTCTCCCCTCTATAGTCTGGTACAACAAAAAAAGTTTTGTGTGTACGATATATGCCCTCTAGCTTTGCTCACCCTGTTCGTCTTCATTCAGTAGCTATTCCTCTGCTGCCAGAAACCACTAATGTCTCCGCCCGTCCCTAATAGAATAGAATTACAGGAAAAATACCCATTCGAAAAATGATAATATTGCAGAGAGTCTTTTCTATGATCCATTCACAATCACTGAGAGGGCATGCCTCGCGAGAAGCCTCTCTTTCCCGTAAGATCCAAAGACAGTTGCTTGGTAGGGTATATCTGGCGCTCCACTCTGAAAACCAGACGCTAAGGTGTACGTTATATTAAAAAAAAGTGCCAAGCTTTCCTACGCAAATAAAGTCAGATTCGCGGATCCAAGGACAGTATAATTTCGTGGATGAAATTTAAAATTGTCCAGTGGTACCCGCGTGCCCTGCCATCACGTCCTTCTCTAGAGAAAATCTGTTTTTGCAAGGGTTTTCGCTAAAAATCCTAAAATGAAATAGTTGCCGTTACTTTTCCCACGTTTCGAAAGGAGGGTCATAAATAAGAGAATTGTAAAACGAAATGGGGAAATTATTATTTACAACGAACCCATGTTTTGTTGTTTCACATGGATAGAATGAATGGTTAATATTCAGTAACAGCCGGGACAAAATTTAGTAATGGCAAATAATGGGAGCTACAGGGTTGGCAGCAGTACGGACTGAGACCTGGAATGAAATTCCGATGCATAATATCATGTCAGTAATATGGCGTATGCATGGTTGATGGTTACTTTTGCTAATCACGAAGGGATTCATCTTGGCAGCAGTTATTACGACAACATATTTCTTTTCTCCGTTTTCTTTTCCCCGTACAACTTTCTTTTTTTTACAACACACTCATTTCCATCTTCTAAATGGCTTTCTGAATGGCCAGAAAATGTATGCATTAATACATATGAAACGAGAAAAAACCGAGTGGAAGAAGACCAGCTTGTGATGGCGACGTACACAAGAAAGAACATCGTTTTCAAGCTTGGCAAGTTGTAAAACAAAGGAAAAAAAGTTTCTCTCTGAAAGAGTTACAGTTTTCTCTGTCTACGAATTGGTCTGCCGACTTACCACCGTGCTATTTCCTCGTGTGCAAGTTATCCACATTTCGTACTTCCGTTGGCGAGCCAGCCCAAGTTTCGAAGCAGCCCAGAGTGTACAGGGTGTAGTCAGTTGCAGACAGAAATGTTTCCCGGAACTCGCACATGACCACTACTCTTTTTATCAAGAGGTAATGGTAATGATACAACAGTCAGAATAACAACTTTATTCATGTCCCTTGTAGACTCGGTGCAGGTACAAGCAGTGTGGTTGCTATACACTGCCTCATAACTACAAGTTTCATTTTCGGAGCAATCTGCCTTTTAAAAATATAGTGGCATGTCTCCCAACTAGGGAGGACCACTTGGGATGCATTTTTACTCTAAAATATATCCTGCAGGAGGGCTCGCCCTTATACTCCTTGTAAGCAGCCCGATGCGACGACAGTATATAAAACTGGACTAAATAATAGAAAGCATGGTTTTTGAATCTCTCTGCAAGTTTCGGGGGTACGTGCTTATATGGCAAATAGATATCTCACGGCTCATCATTCTTTTATGCAAAGCAAGCCAATTGAACATTTCCCTTTAAACAGGACAGACAAGTCAATACACTAGCTTTGTCGTGTGTTTCATGGAACGGGAGAAATCTTGTCTGCTGGAGCCGTTCCTACTTGCTGGTCTCCTCTTCTGTTCCAGTAGTATCATCCGTCTGTGAATCGCCCTGCTTAGCATATGCACACATACCCACGATCCAAACGAAAAATATTCCACAAACATTGTTAGACAGCAGTGTGCATATATAAGCTGATTACTAGTATTACTCTATACATATATACGGTTTGGTGTCGCTTGATATAGAGGAATTCGATATAAACAAATACATGTTGTGTGACTATGTTTGCCCAGAAGGATGTAATGTGATATCCAAATTCCCTTGAAGCAGCTTCTTCCCGAAATTCAAGTGCAAAAGTGTATTATAGCGCAAGCAGGTTTGGGTTTAGCTCATCGATACCATTTGAAGTGCATGTTTTCGCCATACCATGCCCAATATCATCCATCCGCTAAAAAGTGTTCCTATATCCCTTGTTCTGAACACGAACACAGTACATAAGAAACATTTCGGATAACAAAATGTGTCTTGTCTGTTGTGTACCCAAGGTACATAGTCAACCTACACAATGTAGTTTACTTGTTTTATGGAAAATAACAAACCTTTATATGTATAAACTTTAAAAAATCGCCCATTTGAACTATCTAGGAAGAGGGCATTGAAATTGAAATATATAGTGCCTCTTGTGGTATATATATCTGCATGTACAGGACAACACAAGCCACGTGAGAGTACCCAGAGAAGTAGCCATTCAGTGCGTCGGATGGTCCATCCATTCATTTCTTCTACATATTTATTCTGATATTTTATTATTCTACTTTACTCGTTTTCTTTCTTTCCACTCCTCCCCTTTAAGACCGACACCGGGAGTGCGCTTAACATTGTTTCTTTAAAAAATGTTTTCATGATACCAAGAAAAATACAGATGAATCAGGCACAACGGCTGCTACCAATCGCCTTTCCCATTCTACTCTCCATCCTAAATGTACAGAAATTCGGAGGAGTAAGTGTAAAAATGGGGATAAAATGGAAAAAAGGAAAATATAAAACGAAGAAAAGTTATCCGTTTTTCGTCATTCAAGAAATATTATGCATAGCGAACAATAATAGTAGAGTACAACAAACACATTCAGCAAAACTCCACGGAAAAAATGCTAGAGGAGTACGTACGTTTTGTGTGTACACGAGTTTTGCATTATATGTACGTATGGATGAGGAAATGGTTACTTTTTTATAGTGGTGCCTGCTGGTGTCTGCTCTGCAGCACAATGTCCTTTTTGAATCACAATTTAATAGCCAGCTCTCCAACATTGAATGCAGATTACTTTCCCATGGCGCACTTACATTTCAATATCTTTTTGCTTTACTCGAATCATGCAGCAGCAGCAGTCAAGAGAGAAGAAATACTTAGCTTACCTAGGTGCCAGGAATGGAAACATTTCAGACGATAAATGCATACTGCGTGTGATGTGAGCTATGGGCTAATCTGCTCAAGCATAGAACCACTGAATACTTATCGGGAGACAACAATAAGAACGAACTTTATGAATTTCGAATATAAATAAAAATGAATCGTACACATGTACGGAGCAGAATTGCACATGAATGAATTCAAAGAATGTCGCAGGGATTTCAGCGAAACATTCGTGTTAGCATTCGTATGTATAAGAACCTTTTACAATATTCTACTTAGACCGTCATGAGATATCTAAATAGCTGTAAATGAGATAGACGCAGACGGGACGAGGATTAAAGTTTGGTGGAATCGAGAAAGTGACAGCGGTAAGCAATTTGTTTTAATAACCAGCAATAGTGAAAAACCGATACTTGTACGGAGGTCATTTGATTAGACAGTCACACACAACGGCTTGCTCGCACATCGATCACTTCGATATAAATATAATATTTATGCATAAATTGTGTGTCCAGTCAGATAATCCATGCCTGTATAAAATTCGTGTTGAAAACCAGTATTCAGTTGGAGGTGCTTCAATATATGTATATCTTCAACAGCCGACCGGCGATATGATACACATGATGAAGAACTGGTCGGAAAACGATAAGCTTGATTTCACGCGTGACGGGGGCATGCGACAGTGCATATTATGCTAATTTGTGACAAGTAGCACAGCTCCAGACATTCCATTTTTTCCATTTGAATATGCTGCAGAATAAAATTGGCAGCCAGACACCCGTCATGTACTCACTCACCCAATGCATTGTACTTTGACGAAAGGATTTTTCCTGCTTCAATAAACATGTTAGAGAATGCCCGATTTCAATCCGCAATTCCTGGTATAAATTTGAGCTGGATTAGAATAAAACTTGGGAGGTGCAAGACACGACACCACAGCACAACAACGTCTCGACGACCTCCTTGCAACTTTTTCTCAATCATATTATCTGCACATTGTGAGACAAAATCCGTAGCTGCATATATATGATACCTAGACACATCCACAACGAGACGTTATCCACATAACGTAAAAAAAGTTACACGTATATTCTTTTCTCAATCGGCAGGATATGATATGATTTGCTTTTTTTGCTCGGAGTGAATAACATTTACAGCATAAATAGTAATATCAACCCAATAACGGATAGAGGAAAGAAATTCCTTCCTGCTATTATTGGAAAATTCAAGTGAAGCCTAATCCAATACGTTCCTTTTTATGTCATTCGCCTCTTGGTGTGGTGGTGTGCTCGCCGTTTTCAGCACTCATAGCAGCAGCAGCAGTCGAGGGAGAAAAAAGAGCGAAGAAAAGAAGAGATACATTCTAGTTTCCCATGAGCCATGAACCATTTTCTTTATTTCTTTTTGCTTTCATTTGAATAAATGCCGTTTGATTTATGAGAGTAGTGTCGAAAAACGAATGAATAAGAAGTAAGAAACCTAAGCCATCTTCATCACCAGAATATCATTCAGATTCCGTGCCGTGTCTTAGTGTCTTCAGCGTTCGAATTGATGGAAAAATATATGTTTCGTGCAGGCATACTATACTATTTATCTGCATTTCTTATATTTTTCTGTATTTCCTCCTGTTGTGAGATGGATGGTTATGAGGAAGATTCTATTTTACTGGGCTAAAAAACTGCAAGAGTCCAAAAACTCACATCCACTCTCAACATTTGTCTAACGCTTGTTTATCTACGATATGCAAAAAAAAACCACCTATGTATAGCATCGGATGAATGAATGGAGGAAGCAAGCACCACTTTCTCGCAAAATAAGTATTACAGTCATGTAGCAACCAGTTACGGAGTATAATATTTGCTTGGGAATGGTTCCATCTTCATTTCTCAATGTAGCCACCACAAAGACATACACACGTTATGACTACCTGTGTTGTGTATTATGATAGCGTTTGCAGTGCCCCAGAACAGAGGATCATTTGCGACGGTGACATCCCGCATTCTGAACCCAGCTAAAAGATCATCAACCATACCATAAGGATGGAGGAAAATGATACACCCAAGGAAGGAGGAGAAAGAGTTGGTGGTTCCCGGGTACCTTTATATAGTTAATGTTGAGGGCGCAGTGTTATTGCATATGCCATTAATTTTTTGCTTCTTGCCTTCACGTCTTTCATATTATATGGCATTGGGTAAATGAAATGGGAGTAATGCTTACATTTAGTGATCCCAAAGAGCTAACCTGCCTTTTCTTGCCTTCATTCATGTAACCTTCCACCACCTACTTACATGGTTTCTTTCACTTGGGGTGGGTGATTTATGGCACATCCCAATACGATGACATGTTTCATATAAAAATTTTCTCGGACTTAAAGCAAAACCTCCCAGGGTACCCTACACAGCACATTAAGCCAAGCCAACGCCAAGTTTATGTGGCGCTGATTATATGGCTGGAATTCCACCACCGGAGAGAGAAAACGCGGAGCAGAAAAAAGTGTGTGCTTATCCCTCTTTTTTCCAGATGGAGTAAACAAGACTTTTTTTTTCTTGGCTGCTTCTTCTTTCCCTGCTGCTATTACAGGTTGTATTGCTGATGCTAGAGTTGAACTAGTTTTTAAGGTACTTTAGTAGCTCCACTTGTGGTACTCCATATTTGGCATAGTCTTCTCTCCACTATAACGACGTAGAATTGTAGAGAGTAGCCGAAGTCTAGTGAAGTAAAAGTGAAGTCAACTATCATTGCATTGGAAAGGAAAAGAAATACAATGGGGGGCTATGCATATTTTGTACAAAACATGACATTACCACGCCATCGTTTTCTAAAGAGGCATATGGCAAGTCATAAACTAGATAGATGGGGAAGCAAGGATCTAGAAATAAGCGAAATAAAAAAGAGTCTTGTTACAGGAATTTTTCTCATATTATCCTTATTATCCTTGGAAATATTCGTTGGGAGAAAACTTTGTGCGGGGTGGGGGGATCACATCGTGTCGTGGTGGCTGGCTGGTTGGCGTACACATACACATCATATAAAGCCCTCGATGCAAGGATGACTACTACGGCTGGAGGATGGAGAGCTGTGAGTTCAGGAAAACGAGTTGGTTGGTTGGTATTGTCATGTCATGCATAGTATGAAAGAGAATGGTATGAAATGATACGGATACGATAATACTTATGACCAAGAAAAAAAAGGTCTTTTCCCCGTTTTTCTTGTCCTGAGAGAAGCAAAAACTCTTCTTTTTTTCGGTTACGTATTTCTTTAAGAGAAATTTGACCCAGATGATGTGAAAAATAGTTTTGCCCTGGAAGTGAAACTCGTTAATCATCATCATCTTTCCCCTATCGTATCGTCGTCGTCATCATCATCACGGCCGCGTTTGGAAGTCACGATAAAACGAATATTATTATACATACCTTCGTGGCATTTAGTGGAGGTAGGTAGGTAGCATTTATTATTGTGCCCTCCGTAAGCGTCCCTTTCCCCTCCCGATATGATAATATGTCATTTTTACCAAAATTCTTTCCTTTTCCTCCATCTCATTTCAATTTCCAACTAGTGTTAAGTATTTTTTATGAAAACGGGATTAGTCGTCGGTATATACATAACTACCTTTTGCAACGCACTTATACAATTTCATAGCGTATTGACAAAGAACTCCAACCCGGCAGAATAGAATATTAGCTGTAATTTCCTAATTTTCCCAATCTCCCATTACCTAAACTCCTCTACTTACTTAACCACTAGATGATAGGGATATGACGAGCAATTTCGATACCGCAAAATAGTAAGATTTACCTCCTTGTAAGAGTACTAACATCAGATCAGTCGTGGGACTGTTGTTGTCCAGAAGATACGAGGTCAAGTAACCGATTGGAACGGGGAAGTGCGTAGCAGCATCATGTTTAATTATGCACAAGTTTTAAGCTTTTTTTTTTATAAACATGTAAAGTTCCTGAAACCTTTTTGCATGAATAAGTACTTACATTTGTTTATGCGCACGTTGCCGTTGTATGTCGTTGCTTGTGTTCAACAAAATCACCTTTCAGGCCAGCCAGACCAGACCAGAGTGCGTACGATATACGTTTTAGGATGAGATGCTGCGTTGCTGCCTGCTACTGCTATGCTGCTGCTATTGTTCGAGACGTCGAGTGCCACCCAACTTGTGAATCAATCAACTGATCATGCATCTTTTTGACGAAAAGCAATAAAACTGATATGCAAAAAAAAACAAGGGGAAAAATAAAAGCTTATTAAACCTTATAGCAGCAGTATACCCTGAAAGGGCCTGTCGTAATTATGCATGAATGGTGTTTCCGAAAATATCCCATTTCCGAAAATGTTTACGCACGGACAGACAGAGCCACACACTGCATCATCTTTAGTATACCCTTTCAGGGTAAATAATAATAACTGACAAGTTTCGAAAGAGGAAAATAATGAATGACATGACAGGAGAAAAAAGAAGGTCCGCGTTTCGACCAATGGGAGCAGAGCAGAGCAACATCAACCTCCATCTCACAATCACAATGCATTCATCAGGCAGGACGCAGGACGCAGACTCATTGAGCTAATTTGTTTATCTTTCAAATATTCAAATTAGGAGCGAGTCGTTGAATTTTGGTTTTTTACCTTGATTCCTCCCCTCCGCCTCCTCCTCGTCTCCTTCTTTTCTTCTTCTTCACTTCGTCTTCCTCTTCCCATGTTATTTTTTACTACGATTACCTGGCTTCATATTATTCATATGCATTTCTTCTTTGGCCTTCTCGAAAGAGTGAGTAAAAGGAACACTAACTGTCGACATTTTCTCGTCTCTTCTCCTTCTCCTTCATCATCATCATCATTCGCCATCATCCCAAGCAGAAAATAACAGGATTTGAGAAGAGAATTGTGGCTGGAGTTGATATCTGTGATTTTTTTTTTGATTTCTTTAAGAAAGTCCACTTTTCTTTAAGTCTCCTTGAGGAAGCCTGTTCTGCAATTAAGATCCTTTCTCTGACGGTGTGTGTGGTGGTGGTAAGTTGCATTAAATATTAGTTTTGCAAGTGATGATATGTACTACTAATTGTAAGGAATCTTGCTTTGTTGATCAATGATCAGATGATCAGTTTAGTAGTATATTGGGCGAGAGAGGAACGTGATGATCACGCTGTTGTCTCAGCAGGTCTGGCTATATATGTGGGTAATTTATTAATTGTTTGTCATTCTGCTCCATTCGACTCTAGGGTTGTGGTAAAGATCAACACAAGTTTTTCGAAAGAACTTAAAAGATTTGTCAAGATTAGCTAAGACGATGGCCCCTATCGCTGAAGACGTGACTTCTGCTGCTGAGCCAAACTACAAGGTTGCATGCATTGCCTTGGATTTGACCGGAAGGAAGCTTATCGATGAGATTGTTTGCATTGGTGGATTCTGTCATCCGGACAATCCCTTCTCGCAGTATGTGATGCCCCACAGGGATGTCAGTAAGAGTGCCTCGCGAACCTTTGGGATAAAGATATTTACGAACTTCGGGTAAGTCTAAAAACAGAAAACAACAGCTATTAGAGGAAGTGTGTGTGTGTCATTGTTATCTTCACTATGGGCAAGAGTCGTATGAGAGAAGTGAAAGGAAATACCTAATAACAGTCAATTTTTATGTGAATAATTGCAGGCGTTTCCGGGCACTTAAGGACACAAAGACGATGAAGACTTTGAAGACCAAGTCGGAATATTCTACGCTCACGGAATTCATGGAGTGGCTTAAGGAAATCAAGGGAACATCAGACGGTCTCATTTTGGCATTTCATGATAATAAAAATCAGACGGTAACTCCATTTTTAATGGAAGCTCTGGAGAGATACAAGATGACTGAAGAATTCTTTCAAGTTGTGAAGGGGTTTGTATGCAGTCAAAATGTTGCAGAAGATCATCCTGAAATGCAATCCAAAGCTGTTTCACTTAGGGCCCTTGCGAAAAGACGTAATGCTATAATAATTTTTTTAAATGCGTATTCCGACACTTGTTATAACTTATAACATGAAACAATGTTGTTTGCAGTATTGCAACTGGAAGATAATAATACCAGCGGGGGGATTTTCCATACTGCCAAAGACCGTGCACGGATAGTCTATGAAATACTTCAGAAAATGTTGAGTACCGAGAGTGAGCTAACAGCTAAAGATCTTATGAAATATGCTTCGAACCAGACCAAGGTAAAATCAGTCAAAATGTCGAAAAATATTAGTTTTTATGCGTAAACTGAAAGTTAAAATACCAACATCTTTGTTTATTTTTAGGAAATGGAAAATCTTGAGAAACAACGCGCTCTTGCCCAAAAGGTTCGATCTTTAAGACCGATTTTTGCTGGCAAAATCCGACGAAGTGTGAAAGACAGGAACCGTGCGGTTTTCCTACGTCGCTTTTTGATTGATGCTAAAATTGATTTGGAAGAGCTAAAGAATGCATACGAATCAGGCCAGAAAGACGGCGTTTCTGACGTCGTTTCAAATACTCAGGCCAAAAAGAAAGATAAGGTGTTTTTCTAAATGATTTATAGTTGAAATTGCTAAAGAATTTACGAAAATGAAATTACCTATTTATAGTTACTAATTATACAGTTCTTTTTTCTTCCCTCGAATTGCAGGATTTGGAAGAACTAATTGAAATGATAGTGGCATTTTTTAAGGATGACAATGCAAAACGAGATTTGAACGGTAACGTGAAGAAACTTGAGCTTGGTCAGGGTGACGGCCAACAAAACGGTGCTACAACATCATCTACCGAGACCGATGAAGACGAATTTGAGGAAGCAAAGGAGGATGGTGGTGTCGAAATCGCTGCTCAGTAGACAACTACTCCAACGGGTGGCATCTTTACACGGTCGTTGTATGTTCTGGTAGCTTTTAGATATATTGGTGTATTGCAGGCTTCTTGCCTTTGCTAATGAAAATTGATGTTATATACGTAATGCCTATATATATTATTTACTTACATACAACCGAGTAGGAATCAATTAATTTACTTCGATGTCGTCAAGTGAAAACGTTTAATACCCAAACTGTTTTGTTAAATATGTAGTTACTTGAATAGAACTAATATGTATGCGTAGGTTGATTGTTAGTTGAGATTTAAGCTGTGAAAATATTTCAAAACGGTGAAATATCTAAATTAGTGTCGCTGCATTTCTGTTTAAATCGTATTTTATACACGTTGGTTGGTACTGTATGTACCAATGTCAGTCATTTGTTAATTCTGCCGTAGTAGCTAGTGTATTTGAAACTACTCTAAAACAAACATCAATTTCATTCATTATTGTTGCAACTTCAACCTAACAGAAAGTAAAGAAAATATGCTCGAGATAAAACATTTTCTTCTGTCATGCTTAATTTCATACCACCATGCGATGCTGCCGTGTTGAAGAGAATATAATTTCATATTTTTTGGCAACAAGAAACTTTCAGTTAATCCTACACCTGTCAACATATACATAATATAATAAAAATGACAACAATATCAGAAGTATGATACTTGTAGAGATCGAATCGATACACTTGAACGAACACCCACATATCTTCGTTGATTACTCTTTCCTTTGTTTTTATTATTAGATAACAGCCGCGAATTGACTAGTATAACAAAAATGAAAAACAACGACATGACATCACATTATAGTACATTATTTCTTAA